>PVJC01030233.1:0-12092 GCA_004026665.1 Murina feae | reverse complement strand
CTGAGACTCAGGCATCAGTGGGCAATCTACCCTGGTAGAGGAAAGATGCCACGCCTGGTCCCCCAGTTTTCAAAACTGATTCTCTTCCAGTCTCTCTCTCTTCATTTTGTGTGCGGCCTCCTTCAGAACTCGAACCCTGAATAGGAACCCTGAACTACGCTGGACGTGTAAGGGGCTTCAATATTTAAACCAAACACCGAAACCAAGGTTATGTGTTAATCACTTGACAAAAATTTTATGACCAGGAATCTAACCCTAAATTTCCTCTGGGAACAATGATTCACTCACTATTCACTAATTTATTGCTCCAAGTGACTTTATGGGGAATATAACTACTCTGAATAATAAAATCAAATTTATTTTAGAATTTATAGGATTCAGTGGCTGGGTGTGGGAGAGAAAGGAGAAGTCAAGAATAAACATTAATCTTCTTGCTTGAGTATCTAAGAAGATTGTAAAGCTTTTACCTGAAACAGGGAAAATAGGAGATGGCATTCAAAAAGTTGACATTGACTTAAATTTTGAATATGCAAATTTGAATATGTTCAATCCTAGGAATATACAGGTAGAGAAACTTAGGAAGTTTTGGGCATAAATGTGTGGGACATTGAGGGTGAAGTTTGATATAGACTAGACAGTCAGTAGTATGGAGAATACTGTAGTCAAGAGAATGAATGAGGTCATAGAAGGAAAGATATATAGTAAGAAGAGAAGTGGAGCTGAGGAAGACCAATTCTCCCAGCAATAGTAAGCAAGTAGAAATCAGAAAGGGAGCTTGTAAATGAGTAATAATGTAGGAGAAAACTCAGGAAAAAGAGAAACAGAAGTCAAAAAAAGATTGTAACCAAAAGGAGCAGACTGAGGACCAATGCTCTAGAAAATGAGAGAGAGAGAGAGAGAGAGAGAGAGAGAGAGAGAGAGAGAGAGCTATGCCAGGAGGAAAGCATTGGATCTTATAAGTGGGAGATGTTAGGTGACATTAGTGAGAGAAACTCACTAATTAGGACAGTAGAAATAAGACTTCAAAGGGAGGAGGGATAAGGAAGCTGACCCATCAGCAAAGTAGAGGAAAGCCGTTCTTTCAAAGTGTTTGTCAATAAAGGAAATAAGAAAGGGTAGGTGTTCAGCTTGAGGACTAGGTACAAAAGGAAGAGAGATGTTCATGGGGTTTGCCTTCTGGAATTATTTGGAAGTCTTATGTAAAATAAATGTATCCCCTTATTAAAGATATCTAAAAAACTAGATTTAAATTACTAGTTTAGTTTTATTTTTCAATTGCAACAATTACACCAAGTTTAAATTGACATTTATCATTCATTTATTCATTCAACAAATTTTACTGGTACCTAATATGTCTGGAATTAATCTAAACTCTGGGGATATAGCAGTGAACGAAACAGACAAAAGTCCCTGTCCCTTTGAAGATTATATCCCTAGCACACCATGTCTATCAGAAAGAGAAATGGCATTATGCAAGTCTAATGCAAGCCAATAGATGATCTATGGAAATCAGAAAGTTAACATGGAATCAGATAAAAACTGGAGTGTCTCCTAGCCCAGCCAGTGTTGCTCAGTGGCATCAATCTATGAACCAGGAGGTCATGGTTCAATTCCTGGTCAGATTGTGTTCAATTCCTGCCCAGATTGTGGCTTGATCCCCAGGAGGCAGCTGATCAATGATTCATGCTCATCATTGATGTTTTTGTCCCCCTCTCCCTCTCCCCTCCTCCTCCTCCTCCTCCTCCTTCATTCTCATTCTCTCTCTCTCTCTCTCTCTTTCTCTCTCTCTCTCTCTCTCTCTCTCCCCCCCTCCCCCCCCTCATCATATTAGGGATAGGAATGGAGATCACAGTAAGGAATAACAAGAATGACCTTAACTATAAAAAATGAAAATAGCACCTGATGAGCATTTCTGGCAGGATTGTGGTGAATGGAATGGCAGGGAATGTGCTCACTATCTGCACAATTGAAAATTATAAAGTATATTTTTTCAACTGGCACACAGCCTTTTGAAGTATCAACTACATATTATATTCCTTTGGTCAATCCCCAATAACCCTATAAATAGAGATAATAATGAATTCATCTAGTTAAATAACTAAAGGGCATCCTTTTATGCACCTTAAGGATATCTAAATAATAACACATGATGGTTCTTTTTCTCACAATCAGAGAGATTCACCATTATAGAGTGTTGTGGCCCTGAGCTTGAATTCTAGTGTAAACATGAAAATGCATCTTCAGTCTTCAAACTGCTAGTCCCTGAAGTGACAGCTGAGGAGAGACATAAGACTGACAGACCTGTTATGGATTTTGAAACATAGTTAAGTATCTAAAAACACATTACTAATAGTGTAATGTTGTTTGGCATTTTTAGCAATGCATAATGATGGTTAATTGATTTATAGATACTTAAATTGATTTGCAAATGTTATCAACCTATACAAATAAGTTGATATGCAAATAATTATTTTGTTTGGACGCACACAATTTTAATCCTGAAAATTTTTGAAGATTACAGTGTTACCAAACACCTTATTAGTTAATTAATTAGCTACTCATTTTCAATTTGTGATAGAAGAAAGACTTAAACAAAGGGGAAATGGTATAATAAATCACTAATAAGTATGGTACTTCAAAATTTATGTTTAACTGACTTGAAAAAACGTTTTGATACTTTATTTTTACCAATTCTTAAACAATTAGTGTATTATAAATTTTTCTTATCCATTCATTTTTTAGAGATTAAGCTAATTCCTAAGTGACCTCTGACAAGTACTTTAGTGACCAATTGTGTAGTATATGCATGGACGACATAAAAATGAATTTTTAATAGAACTAATTTAACCTTTTATGATGCCTCTCACTCTGAATTAGTAAGATTTAACATGATTCTAATTTAGCTAGCCCATTTTTTCTATGCATCCTGGAATCTATCAGATACAAAATTAACTTTTTATTAGTTAATATCAATAATTATAATCATTTGAGATCTCAAACTATTTTGATTCCCCATCACCATAAAAACAGGCTGTTAAAATCATTTAATATTAGTAAGACAGTTGTAAAAAGATCTCAAAAGTGTTAAGCTAGATTTTTAACTCTGCAGAGACAACCATTAATTTCTACATACTAGGGCATGGAAATCTTGATGTTGCCAGAGTCTTTTGAAGTGTTTGCCAGGAAAACAAGACCAAAAGTCCACTGTTTTATTTACGAATAAATATGGATATTGTGTGTTTTTTAAAATATGAGCATCAATCTATATAAAAGGAAAGACATCTAGATAAATCTAGACAGAGGCAACTGAGAAATCATTTTATAAACAATATGAATTGATGTGGCCATAGCTACTACCAGAACAGGTAAAATGAACACAGATAAACAGCAAAATTGGTGAGTCTAGTGAGGATATAGAGCAATCAGAAAGCACATGAATAGCTAGTGGTGCATAAGTTGCTATAGTCATTTTGGAAAACTGCTTGACAGTATCTACTAAATCTGAATAAATGTTTACCCCTTGGCTTAGCAGTTCTACTCCCAGATACAAACTCAACAGAAATGTATTCATATGTTCATAAAAAAAGAACTACAATATTCATTGATGCTCACTTCATAACGGCTCCAAATGGACACACCTCAAATACCCATCAATAGTGAGTAAATACATTACAGGATATTCACACAATAAGACACAACATGACAATAAGAATGAACAATCTACAACTACAGGCAATATGGTGACTCTTACAAAATAAAAAAATAAAAAAACACAAAACAGATTAGTGAATAAACTAGAGACAAAAGAGAATATATTTTATTATTCTATTTGTATCCAATAAGAATAAACAAACAAACAAAAACACAGAAAAATCTAATCTATGCTAGTGGAAGTCAGGACAGTGGTTATTTATGCAGGTGGGTAATGGTTGCAAGAAGTTACATGGAAGGGGTGATTTCTGGTATGCAGATAAGGTTCTATTTCTTAATGTGGGTGATGGTTATGAAAATGAGTTCAAGTTGATGAAAATTCATCAAACAATCTAATCTAATTAAAGAGTAATATGCAAATTAACCATCACTCCAAGACACCTAAGCCTCGACCACCAGCCAATCCAGAGCCCCCAGCCAATCAGAGTAGCTGTATGCAAATTAACCCAGCCAAGATGGAGGCCAGCAGCCACAGAGCTAGAGTAAACAGGAGGCTTCCATTGCAACTGCCTGAGTAGGCCTGCGGGCCTCTGCTCAAACAACATTGTTTCAATTATAGAAGCCACAGGAGCTAAAGCAAACAGGAGGCTTCTGTTGCCTGCCTAGGCCTCCACTCAAGGTAAAAAAGCTTCAATTATAGAAGATAAATAAGCCCCAGAAACCTGATTCCAGCCAGCTTTGCTGGGATCTTGGGTCAATGAGAGCTATGGCCAGCCTGAAAATGGCCCTCAGCCCCTCACCTAGGCTGGCCACACCCCCATGGGTTGAGGGTCCCCACTGGGCCATCAGCCCCTCACCAGTCACGACAGAAGGTGGACATCCTCCGAGGGGTCTCAGACGGGGCTGAGGGACACCCCTCACCCCCGAGTGCACAAATTTTTGTGCACCGGGCCCCTAGTATCTTATCTAATAAAAATGTAATATTGAAATTGACCATTTCTTCAGGATGCCTAAACCACTCCCACAAGCCAATCAGAGCGGCTGTATGCAAATTAATCCAGCCAAGATGGAGGCCAGCACTCAGGGAGTACCAAATGACAAGTACCAATCATAATAATTCTGTATAATAAAAGGCTAATATGAAAATAGAGCAAACGGTGAAATGACCAGTCACTATGACATGCACTGGCCATCAGGGGGCAGACACTCAACACATGAGCTGCCCCCTGGTGGTCAGTGCACTCCCATAAGAATGCTTCTCAGCCAGAAGCCAGGCTCTCGTGGTTGGGGAGCACAGAAGCAGTAGCAGGAGCCTCTCCTGCCTCTGCAGTAGCACTAAGGATGTCTGACTGCCAGCTTAGGCCCGCTCTCTGCAGGGAGCAGGCCTAAGCAGGAAGTCAGATATTCCCCGAGGGCTCCTGGACTGCGAGAGGGCGCAGGCAGGCTGAGGGACACCCCTCCCCCTGCCGAGTGAACAAATTTTGTGCACCAGGCCTCTAGTATCATATAAATAGTATCACTACCTTATTCATCCCTCCCTTTTCCCAACCCTTGGCAGCCACAGATCTTTTTGCTGTCTCCATAGTTTTGCTTTTTCTGGTTAGAATCATATTCAGGGTGACCCCAAAAATGTATACACACTGTAACAGCTAATAGCTCAATTTAAAAATGAAATATATTTTAATAAATCTTGCCTTTATAATTATTCAAAGTGTGTGTGTTTACATTTTGGGGGGACACACTGTAGTACGTATCCTTTTCAGATTGGCTTCTTTCACTTAGTAACATACATTTAAGTTTCTTCCATGCCTTTTCATGGAATGATAGCTCATTTCTTTTTAGTGCTGAACAATATTTCATTATCTGGACATGTTGCAGTTTGGTTGCTTTCAAGTGTTGGAAATTATGAAAAAAGCTGATATAAACACTTGTACACAGATTTTTATATGAATATAAATTTTCAGTTCTTTGGGGTAAATACCAAGGTGCATGATTGCCGGATTATGTGGTAAGAGTATGTTTAGTTTTGTAAGAAAAGGTCAAATTGTCTTTCCCAGTAAGCATATCATCTTGAATACCCATTAGCAATGAATCAGAGTTCTTGCTGCTTTGCATCCTTACCAGAATTTGGGGTCAGAGTTCTGGATTTTGATCTTTATAATCAGTGTATAAAATATCTTTTTTTTTTGTTTGTTTCAATTTGCATGTTCTTAGTGACATGTAATGTGAAATATCTTTTTACATGCTATTTGTCATCTCTCTATTTTCTTTGGTGAGACTTCTTTTAAGGTCTTTTGCCCATTTTTAAATCAAGTTGTTCATTTTCTTATTGTTGAGTTTTAAGAGTTCTTTGTATATTTTGAATAACAGTTCCTTATCAAAGATAACTTTCGCAAATATTTCTCAGTCTGTGACTTTTCTTTCTCTGGAATATCTGTATTTTACAATTCTCACATTATGTCATTTATTTTACATTTAGCAGTGTACCCTAGTTATTGTGGTAAATATACATGAGGCAAAATTTAAGATTTTAACCTTTTTTATCTGTACAGTTTGGTGGTAGAAAGTACATTCACATTGTTATGCAACCATCACTATTATCCATCTTCAGAAATTTTTCATTATCCAAACTGAAACTCTGCCCATTAAACAATATCTCCCACCTCCATTCCTCTAGTCCCTGGAAATCACTATTCTACTCTCTATCTCTATGAATTTGACTAGTCTAAGCATCTCATATAAGTGGAACCATAATATATTTGTCGTTCTTGTGTCTGACTTATTTCCCTTAGCATAATGTTTTCAAGGTTCATCTATGTAATACCATACATCAAAATCTAATTTCTTTTGAAGGCTGAATAATATTTCATTGTATGTCATCATTTTAAAATGTCATATAAATGATCATTACATCAAAGCTACCAGGTCAAAATCCTTGACCAACCAGCTGATAACTTATATAATACCATGAGCAAGTTAATCAAACTCCCATCCAGATGTTGTACATGATCACCTTCATGATATTATTTTAGGGAACTTAAGAGTATTTCCTGTGCTTGCAAATGCCTCCCTTTCTCACCTCTGACATGTAATTTAAAATTCTACATAGACTATTTCTAAACTCAAAAATTCCTGGAAAAGAATAACTTAATTAAGATGATAACATCTTGGGATGATTTAAATATATTGCTTTCTTTCCTGGCAGGAAAGACCACCATAAGAGGAAAGGAAAGGAAACATTTTTCTGTTTCTAGTACATAGTGATATTGTGTCATTTAACGCTCATATCAGCTCCCGAAAGTAGGACTGATAATCCTCCTCCTGAATGTGAGGAAACAGACTATGACAGGTTTGGTAACTGGGACCAGACAAACAACTTCAGTGTGAGAAACTGGATTTCATTTTCAGGTCTATGCTTTTCTATTAAATCATGCTGCTCATCAGAAAGAGAGATAATTCATGAAAGAAGGGGAAAAAAAGAGGATATCAAAGAACAAACCTATCAACTTTCTAATTTTGTCCAAAGCTAGCCTGGGTTGTCAATTCAATGGATCTATTTCACTACATGTTATTCTTAGTCATGAAATGACTGATGTGAAACATATCAAAATTAATTCATTATTTAGTTCATACTGTGGTTCATTTAGGGAAGTTCTCTATCTCTAATTGTTATGCCCACAGTGACGCCACTAGTTTTTTTGTTTGTTTGTTTGTTTGTTTGTTCCACTAAAGATAAGAGAGAAAAAACACCAGGTTATCTTTGGCAGTTAATTTCAGTGCTCAAAATCCTTGCTCTGCCCTAGCTTGTTTGGTTCAGTGGATAGAGCATCAGGCTGAAGACTGAAGGGTCCCAAGTTTGATCTCAGTCAAGGACACATGTCTGATTTGCAGGCTCAATCCCCAGGGGCGTGTAGGAGGCAGCCAATCAATGATTCTCTCTCATCATTGATGTTTCTATCTTTCTCTCCCTCTTCCTTCCTCTCTGAAACCAATAAAAATATATTTAAAAAGAAAATCCTTGCTCTCAGGGATTCTCAGACTTTCACAAAATTCCTCCTGCTGGTCTTTAAATGTATTTCTCACAGTAGATGGAGACTAACTGGCCACTATCCTTCAAATACTAGATGATTCTCAATAACCATTCTTTTCCCAGTTGAACTAATTCTAATGTCTTCCATTCTATCTCCTAAGTTAATCTGAATTTCTTGTACTATAATAAGAAATGTCAAGACTGAGAAAGCAATAATTCATCTGATGCCATTCAGTATCAAATATGATCCATAATTGCCAAATGTGCCTGCTAATGCTAAGTGTAAACATGAAAGTGATTTTATTAGTTTAGTGAACATGAAACTGAAATAACTTAAACTAATATTTATTAAAACAGGGGAAGAGCCAATGATGTTACCCAAATTTTAAGATATATCTTACTGTTGTGTTTTAATTTTATAGACTAAATTATATAGTTACTTCTAGAGACTGAGTTAGGAAGAGTAGAGGTAAAAATAGATATAATAACAGAGATGGAAATCATGAAAGAGGTATATTCAGACTATTTCTAAAGAAACTATGAAGCACAGATGCTGAAATTTATTATAAATACTATCATGAGAAATACTCACATGCCACTTAATTTATTGCATTTTGGAGATTACCTCATTTTTTGCAACTTTATTGATATATAATTTACATACCATGAAGTTCACTTGTTTAAAATATGTAATTCAAAGGGTTTTAGTATATTAATAGAATTGTATAATCACCACCATTATCTTATTTTAGAACATTTTCATTACTCCATAAAGAAATGCAACACCCATTAGCAGTCACTCCCCATTCCTTACTTCTTACCTCTTCACCCATCCCTAGGCACCTACAAATGCCTTTTCCGTCTGTGTAGATTAGCTTATTCTGAGCACTTCATATAAATGGAACTATACAATGTGACCTTTTATCACTAGCTTCTTTTTTAAAATTTATTTTTGTTGATTTCAGAGAGGAAGGGAGAGGGAGAGAGCAATAGAAACATCAACGCTGAGCAAGAATTATTGATTAGCTGTGTCCTGCATATCTCCTACTGGGGATGAGCCCACAACCTGGCATGTGCCCTGAACTGGAATCAAACTGAGATCTTCTGGTTCATGGATCAGCACTTAACCACTGAGCCACATGGGCCTGGTTATCACTAGCTTCTTTAACTTAGTGTACTGTTTTTGAGGTTCATCGATGTTGTAGCATGTAACAGTATTTCATTTCTTTTTAGAAATTATATTACAACTAGAGGCCTAGTGCACAAAAATTTGTGCACTCAGGGGAGGTCCCTCAGCCCAGCCTGTGCCCTCTCGCAGTCTGGGACCCCTCTAGGGATGCCCACCTGCTGGCGTGCCTGGCCAGCCTGGTGAGGGGCTGATGGCTGATTGCAGGCTTGCCAAGCCCCCCAGTGGGGATCCTCACCCCATGGGGGTGTGGCCAGCCTGGGTGAGGGGCTGAGGGCTGTTTCAGGCTGCCCACAGTCCCTTCAGGGTTCGGGTCCCTACTGGGGTGCCTGGCTGGAAGCAGGTATCTGGGATTTATTTAACTTCTATAATTGAAACTTTGTTGCCTTGGTCCCCTGCTCAAAGCCTGGGTTGCCCTTGGCAACCCAAGGTCCTAGCCTGGCAGGTATCTGGGATTTATCTTCTATAATTGAAACTTTGTAGCCTTGAGTAGAGCTCAGGGCCTGCAGGGCCCTGTCTTCCTCCATTGCCTGGGGCAATGCCAGCTCTGTGGCTGCCACCATCTTAGTTGAGGTAATTTGCATATTTGTTCCTGATTGGTTGGTAGGCGTGGCTTGTGGGTGTAACGAAGTGAGGGTTAATTTGCATATCATTTTTTTATTAGATTAGATAATATTCCATTGTATGACTACCACACTTGGTTTTTCATTCTCAATTGGTGGGTATTTGGGTTTTTCCACTTTCATGATGATTATGAATAATGCTCTTATGAACATTTGTATATACATTTCTGTGTGAAGATATGTTTTCACCTCTCAGATACCTAGGAATAGAATTGCTGTGTCATGCATTATACCTCTATGCTAAACTTTTTGAGGAACTGCTAAACTAGTTATCAGAGTAGATGTAACTTTTACAATCTCACTAGCAATGTACTAGTATGAGAGTTACAATTCCACACAACTTCACTAAATATCATTACTGTCTCTCTTTTTTATTATAGCCATTCAGTGGGTATAAAGTGGTATTTCATTGTGGTTTTTATTTGGATTTCACTAATGACTAATAATGTTGAGCACTTTTTTCATGTGTTTATTAGACACTCTTATATAATTTTTTGAGAACTGCCTGTTAAAATTCTTTGTGCATTTTTTAATTAGGTTACTTGTATCATTAAGCTGTGAGTATTTTATGTATTCTAGATTCAAATTCTTTATCAGATATATGATTTTCAAGTTTTGTCTCCTATGTTGTGAGATGTCTTTTCACTTTCTTAAATGTGTCCTTTGAAGTACAAAAGTCTCTAATTTTCATTAAGTATAACTAACCAACTTTCTCTTTCATTACTTATGCTTTTGTTATTATTCATAAGAAATCATTGCTTAACCCAGAGATTTATTCCTGTTTTCTTCTTCTAAGAGGTTTAGTTTTAAACTTTGCATTAAGTCTACGGTCTACCTTTAGTTCATTTTGTGTATGAAGTTAGGTATAGGTCCAAATTGTTATGCATATGGATATCTAAGTGTCCCAATACTATTTGTTGAAAACACTATTTTTTCTTCTATTGAATTGAGTTGGCTTTTTCGTTAAAAATTAATTAAACAAAAATGCTAGAGTTTATATCTTGATTCTTAATTATATTCCATTGATCTATATGTTTATCCTGGTCCAGTATCACTTGCCTTGATTACTATAGCTTTGTAGTATGTTTTGAAATTGGAAAGCGTGGGCCTTCCAACTTTATCCTTTTCCTTGAGTGTTTAGCTATTCTGGTCTCCTTGCATTTCCACATGAATTTGAAGACCAGCTGTCAAATTTTCCAAAAAAGACAGCTGGGATTTTAACAGGGATTGCATTGAAGGTTAACTCTTTAATACCTTTCATTAGGTACCAACTATCATGATTAATTATACAATAAATGGCTAATTATTATAAACTTGATGAAAGGTTAAAATATGGTTTCTCATTATAAGCAGTTGTCAGCAATAACAAACACATATTAGATAGAAAGCAATCAATTGTAAAACATAGGAGGGATAGAAGAAAATAACCTCAGATTTTAAAAAATGTATTTATTTATGGGTGTAAGACTCAGGAACTACAAAAATATTAAAGATATAAGAAATCTATTTGCCCAAATATATGAAAAGAAAGCAGAAAAAATAATTCTTAAATGTTCCATTAAATATCCAAAAATGTAGCTTTACTTTGAGAGGGTTCAGAACAAGCCTACCCAAAATGTACCACTTTGGCATATAAATTATTCTGAGATGAAGGCCATCAAGACCTAGCAGAATAAAGAAAGACTTTTACTTCTTTAATTATGTAAATTGAGATAGGAGGCTCAGCCAAGAAAAAGAGAGAACTTTTATCTAAATGACCTATCAGTATAGGAGGGCAAATATTTAATTACTAAATATCTCCTGTTCTTATCATGCTATAATTTACCCTCCTACTCCTTGAAGGCCAGGGCCCCTATCCCATTCCTGCACTCAGAGTGGCACATAAGCTTCAACTGCTCAACTTGTCCTTGGCTTTCATTGTTTTGGTGAGGCCCCCATACATATAAAATTAAACTTGTTTTCTCCTGTCAATCTGTCTTAGGTCAATTTGATTATTAGACCAAGCAACAAACCTAAAAGGGTAGAGACAAAAATTTTCCTTCCCTACAATGACAATTGCAGCTTAACTTTTGAAATGATTATCCTATCTAATAAAATAGTAATATGCAAATTGAACCATGACTCCAACACACAAGATGGCTGCTCCCATGTGATCAAAGATGGCCACCACAAGATGGCCAGCAGGGGAGGGCAGTTGTGGGTGATCAGGCCAGTAGGAGAGGGCAGTTGGGAGGGACCAGGCCTGCAGGGGAGGGCAGTTGGGGGGGACCAGGCCTGCAGTGGAAGACAGTTGGGGGGGGACCCAGTCTTGCAGGAAAGGGCAGTTGGGGGGAACCAGGCCTGCAGGGAAGTTGGTGGGCACCAGGCTCGTAAGGGAGGACAGTAAGAGCAACCAGGCCAGCAAGGGAGGGCAGTTGGGAGGGAGCAGACCTGAAAGGGAGGGCAGTTGGGGGTGACCAGGTCTGCCAGAGAGGGCAGTTGGAGATGACCAGGCCAGCAGGGGAGGACAGTTAGGGCCAACCAGGCTGGTAAGGAAGAGCAGTTAGGGGCGACCAGGCTGCAGTGGAGGACAGTTGGGGGGGACCAGGCCTGCAGTAGAGGT
>PVJC01030232.1:0-21332 GCA_004026665.1 Murina feae | reverse complement strand
GCTCAAAAAAGAGAACAACATGCAGGGGAGGGCAACAGTCTGAGAGATCAACATAGAGGGGGTGCCTGCTCCAAGCCTCCACGGTGTGCCTGGGGGCAGGCCCCCAGCAGGTAGACACACACAGGAGGACTGCTCTGAGCCTCAGATGCGGCTGGGGGCAGGTCCCCAGTGGTGACACACACACATACACACACACACACAAAAGGCGCCTGGCAGACTGGGGCCATCATAGGACATCCACTAAGGGGTCCCAGACTGTGAGAGGGCACAGGCTGGGCTGAGGGACTCCCTCCACCTCGAGTGCACAAATTTTTGTGCACCGGGCCCCTAGTACATAATAATTATCCTACAACACAACTTTTCAATCTGAACATTATGGCCTCCCTGTAGCTACAACAGGCATCTAAACAGAGCCATATAGAGCAACTAGATGCCCGGTGACGAAATTCACGCGGGGGGGTGGGGGGGTCCCTTAGCCCAGCCTGGCCCCTGCCCCTCACAGTCTGGGAGCCCTCACGGAATGACCTACTGACAGCTTAGGCCCGCTCCACATGAGGAGGCAACCAGTTGATTAGGTATATAGATACTTTCTGGAGGCAGCACGGACTCCTTCCTTATTTATTTCCTCTGTGGTTGGAGAACAGGGGACTAAAAGGTGGAGACAGAACTGTGGCCAGGCCTGGGGCTTTTGTAGGCAGTGGAAAGAGGGAGAGGGCTGGGGAAAGTTTAGACACGTTTCCTTCGATTGTCCTCCCTTTCTACAGGCCCCTTCCTCCATTTTTTCCTTCTCATGGTAGACGCTTAGGTCTCAGACCGCCTGGAGCCCAGTGACGGTGGTGTTCAGCCCCCTCACGTCTCAGCTGAATGTACAGCTGCCTCGCATTCCAAGCGGGGCTGTTTTCAAGTGACTAAAGCGCTGGGAATCCATAGCTCCTGGCCTCTGCCCTTTCGGTTTCCTCCTTGGATCAGTTGCAAAGTTCACCAAGACACTGAAGCAGCTCTGCCCTGATAGTTCTACACTGGTTCCCACCGGGGCCTTGCCTGACATTCTTCCTCAAGTCTCCGGGCCCACAGTCTGCGCTCAGGGAGGTCGCTTAGAGCCCATTCTCTGGGGCAGGTAGGGCAGTGGGGCTAGCTTGGAGAGCTGGAGGAAGATGGCAGAGAAACAGTTGGTACGAACCAGCGTCTGCTCAGCCAGACTTCCTAAGCTCCCCACCAGGCCCAGGCTGGGCCCCTTCCTAGTGTCGGGAGGACCCCGGTTGAGGTCCCCTTCCTGCACCCAGCGTCCTCCTCCCCATTCCACCACTGTGGACCAGAGCAGCTCGCCCACGACGCTCTCATCCCTGCCAGCAGCCAGGCAGCAGCACAGGTGGTGCGGCCTAGGGCTCAGGGAGCAGCAAGCCTCCTCTCCCTGCCCGAAGCACAGGGTGGGGTCCAAGGTAGAGCCTCAGAGGCAGGTGCCAGGCAGGGGCAGGGTGGTGCTAGCAGGCTCAGTAGTCTGTGCATGCCCACTCCGGCTCTAGTCCATTGGGCTCCTGCCAAGCAGCGGCGGCAGCAGTGGCGCAGCAGCCCACAGTGAGGCCCTGAGCCCCTCACACCTGCCCCCAGGCACTGTGCATGGAGATCCTGCTGAGCCACTGTCCAGCCCGGAACCTGTAAGGCTGGGGTGGCCTTGGGCTCACACTGACCCCATCAAAGCCAGACTTGGGCTTGGCCGGCTGCCCACGACTCCCACCCACTAGCTTCTGCCTCATGGTGACTCGGACACTGTTAGGACCAAATTAGCATATTACCTCTTTATTATATAGGATAGCTGCTGGGTATCTCGTGTGTGTTTTGTTCATCTAGTCACCCTCACCAATGTATCTATGCTGGCTCCCACTTACTACAATCAATGCATTTATTCTCTTAGGTGTATATTTAGATTTGATCACAATATCAGTGGCTTTGGTGGCCTCCATACCAAAGATAGAGCCTTTACAAACTTGGGAAAACATCTAAAGGGCCAAACAAGTGAAAGAGGGCCTCGGCGGGTGTTCAAAGGCTTTGCCACGATGAGAACTGACTAAGGTCAAAGCACCATGTGCAGTCTCTTTGACTGGAGTCTGGCGTTGCTCTCCTCTCCTAGTCTATGAAGAGCCCCTGTGAGCTCTCCTGGAAGGTATCCTCTGTGGGCCAGTCCACGTTCCCAGTCTCCCAAGAAACCTTCCCTGAGGGTGCCCAGCCTAAGATAAGCCACAATGGTTCTGAATTCCTACAACTTTCATAGTCTGCCACAGAATGAAGGACATTTCTTGTTTTAGCTTGTGTTCACCCAGGGTGGGGAACCTTTTTCCTGCCAAGGTCCATTTGGATATTTATCACATCACTCACAAGCCATACAAAATTATAAACTTAAAAATTAGCCTGTGATATTTGGCCAAACATTTAATTAACTCATCCCTAATGCCTTGGCAGGGCCAGACCAAATGATTTCAGTGGCCTCATATGGCCCTAGGGCCAGACGTTCCCCAGCTCTGACTGTAACTTTCTCCTGAGACCATATTGCAGTGGTGTCTCCTTCTGCATCATACATAGCACTGAGCATTCAATCCAGATCACTGGGAGAAATGGATTTCTAGGCTGTGGGGCTTTGAAGTGAAACCTGGAGGGAATGAAGGACATATGCCCATCTTCCTTTTTCCTCTGGGCTGTGATTGTGGAGGCGTTAACATACTTGTGAGTAGGCCCGTGCACCCGCGCATGGACACACCTACCTGGGTCTCAATGGGTCCCTTGGATTTCAGGAGGCATTTTAATTTTTACAGAAGTTCGGCATCTGAATAATACCCTCTCGGCAGGATTACTTTGAAGAGCGATAATAATAAATGTGAAAAGGCTTAGAGAAGTTAAAATTGCTTTCTATATGGAAGGTATAATATTAGCAATTCCAGCTTGAAGTGAGGGCAAAGACAAATTGTTCTGGAGGGCAAGAAAAAAACGTGGCCGCTGCTTGCATTACCATTACCCGCCCAGCCTCGGTAGATACTACACTAGGAAGCGACTGTGCCCAACAAAGAAAGTGCTCACTCAGGATTCTTCATTCTGTGGACTTTGTTGCAACCAGAACCATTGAAATTGGAAAATCTCAGAATATGCATCTGAGACAGACCCTCCTTGGTAATGCAATTTATTTTCAGGCTCAAGGAGGTTACAGTGTCCAGTGGGGGCTGCATTATGACATTGGTGGGTTTGTGAAGAAAGCCCTAAGGCTGTGGCTCAACCAGGATGGAGAGAAGGAACCAGCCCAAGAGGAGTGGGAATCCCATGGAACATGGGATGGGACCTTTTACAGGTGCTGGAGAGGTTCTGGCCTGGTCCTCTGGAATAGAGAGGTGCCATGCACTGTTATCCATACGCGTATATTAAGCACCTACTATTTAATGGACTGAGAGCTAGATTTTTATTATTTTTAGTTTGCACAGTATACATTCTCCCCTTCCTTCTTTTGTTAAAACAATGCCACCATTCTTTCTCCTAGGGAAGCCATTCTATGATCACGATGATTAATTCAGGCATAGGTACTTGATTCAAGCCAAGACACAATTTTCGTACCTTCTGTGCCTCTTGAGGATGCTGTGAGATTATATACGTACATATAATTATATATGTAAATTACATATAAATATGTATATATATAGCACAGCATATAAATTGTATAACTCCCATAGTAATCTCAAGTTATGTAATTTGATAAAAGGTCCTAAAGCATACATCCCAAGTAATTATTTCATTTTGCTGTAAAGCCAAAGTATTTGACTTCAGAAACATCTGAGGACTATACACTATACTTGCTTCCATTGCCCCCATTAAAAAAAAAACACCCATAGGGGAAGTAACTACTGGCCCATTCCACTTTTGCACACCTGACCTTGGATGTTTCATGCTTCATGGAATAAAAAGTAGGAAAGATCTGAGGTGGGTGGTCTGTGGGGAACTATGAGCTTTCTAAATAGGGTGGGAAGGAGAGTTCTAAAAAGATAATGAATCAAGAATGCAGCATGTCAAAGAAAGCTCATAGACACAGACAACAGCATAGTGATTACCAGAGGGAAAGGGGGATGAGGAAAGTAGAAGAGGGTGGGGGGCGGGGGAAAGTGATGATGGAAGGAAACGACTTTGAGTAGTATACACACAATACAATACACAGATGATGTATCATAGAACTATACACCTGAAACCTATACAATTTTATCTTATTTTTAAAAATATATCTTATTGATTTTTTTTTTACAGAGAGGAAGGGAGAGAGATAGAGAGCTAGAAACATCGATGAGAGAGAAACATCTATCAGTTGCCTCCTGCACACCTCCTACTGAGGATGTGCCCGCAACCAAGGTACATGCCCTTGACTGGAATCGAACCTGGGACCTTTCAGTCCGCAGGCCGATGCTCTATCCACTGAGCCAAACCGGTTAGGGCCATATACAATTTTATTAACCAATGTCACCCCCATCAATTCAATAATTTTTTTTTTAAATCAGTACTTTGAAGCAAATTAGATAACTTAGATGAAATGGACAAATGCCTAGAAACACAAAACAAAACAGTACTAAATCAGGAATATAAAATCTGAATCAACCTATAACTAATAGGAGAATTGAATAAGGGAAAGAAAAAAAAAAAGAGTGCAGTATGTCATCTTTTCAATGGGAAACTTTGTAGCTTCCTATCCATCTGGCCTTGGTTCAGAGCTGAGGAGCAGTGGAATCCAACTGGCTTCTTAACTAAACTGAGAGTGGCATCAGCAGCTGTGCAGAGAGGAACACTCTCAAGCTGTGACTCATGAGCTTCTAAGAGTAAGCCCCTCAGAGCATGTCATCTTCCTGCCTCTGCCTCTCTTTCCTCTCCTCTTCCTTGGCCACCTCTTTCCTGGTGGACGACAATGGCCCACAGTGCAAACTTGGAGAAGCTCTAGGGCAGAGGGCAATCTTGCCTTGGGTTTCTTGCTGGGGACAAAGCCTGCACAATCGTGGACATTACAGCTGTCTGGTTGGTCTGGTCATTCAGCATCCCAGGTACATACAAGGCTTTTGCAGAGAAAGCCACATCACCTGCAGGGCCAGTGTGAAGCATATGTTTGAGTTCCTGCCTCACTTACTGTAAGGGTCTCCTGGCCCACAGGTACACCAGCTTGTTCTGCCCCAGCTTCCAGGTGGGAAAGCTGCAAGGGAAGGGGATGTGGCTTTGAAGAGGAAACTGGTCTTGCAAGGCATGCCAGGCCATAAAAACTGTGAACAATGCACTGCCCTGGAGTGAGGGGCAGGGTTGTTATATGGGCACCAGGACTGACCATTAGATGTGGCCTGATACCTGGAGGCCTTCCTGCCGGCCACGAAGGGGCAGGGGGCATATCTGCAAGACAAAGACCCCAGCAGGATATATATAGACAGGCTCTCTGCATGTTTCTTCACTCTGATTTGGAAATAATTCCCGGAGTCCACTAGAGTTTAATCAATGGGGTTCCTCCCTTTCTCTAGGAAGCGTGCTTGGTATTTCTTTGCTCTTCTGTAACAGCTTTGTGGAAAGAGAACGCCACCAAGAATCAGACAATCCAGGTTCTGGTCTCTCCCTTGCCCATGAACTGGGAACATCACCTCTGTCTCTGAGCTATGATCCCTTCGACCATAAAGTACAGGAGGCAGGACCAGATCTCTAATGCCTTCCAGTTAAGTGATCCCGTGACATTAGGTATTGAGGTGAGGAGGTGCCACCTTCTCTGAATTGCTGTAGGACTGGCTGTCACTCATTTTGTCAAACATGAGCCACCTGGAGACAAGATCACCTCCTGACATGCACAGAAGGGCTGGTAGATGAGACCATTAGATGTCATTATTCGACATCGACGTGCATATGAGGCTCAGCTCTATTGCCTTGATTTTCATTGTGGAAGGATTGGGACGCAGCTGTTTAAGTGTCTGGAAGAAATTGGCTCCTGAAAGAAATCTCTCTGGCTTGTGCCCTGTCGGTTTGGAGCTGATGCCATGTTAATTAGTAGAGGAGGAGGCTTAGGGTGGTGGCCAGAAGATCAGGCGAGCCTGCCACCTGGTTTGGTGTATGGTTTCATCTGCCTGGCACATTTGTCAGCTTGGCTTTGCCTTTCTTTAAGATGAAAACATGTACCCAAGTGATATTTGCATGCTGTCACCTCACTGCTGGGTCACTGAACACATACGGCACTTTACATGGCACTTTACATAGATGGCTGGGTAATATTTATAATGGATGCCCAGAGGGACAGACATTGTTTCAAGTGCCTTACAAATGTTAACCCTTTCATCCTCAAAACCAAGGGTCCTCAAACTTTTAAAACAGGAGGCCAGTTCACTGTCCCTCAGACCGTTGGAGGGCCAGACTATAGTTTAAAAAAAACTATGAACAAATTCTATGCACACTGCACATATCTTATTTTAAGCAGGACAGGCAGTGTCGCCAAAAACACCTGGCATGTGGCCCGCGGGCCGAAGTTTGAGGATGCCTGCTCAAAACAATCTTCTGATGAGGAAAGCTTTTAGAGGAGGAAAGTGAGGCACAGAGAGGTTAAGTAAATTGTCCAAGGTCACACAGTTAGTTAAGTTTGGAGCCAGGATTCAAATCCATGCTTTTACCACCTGTTATGCTGCCTCTCATTTCTTAGGTGTATGTATTGTCTCTGGAACTGGACTGTAAGTAATGTAAGCAAAGCAGCTCTTTTCTTCCCCTATAGGGTTCTATGCACAGTGGTGTTTAAGTCAGATTTATCAACTAGATTATGAGACTGGAGGAGGTGACCCTATCATTATCAAATGGGGCCCTGAGGAGGTTCTGAGTGCCTGACTTCTTCAGAGAACTAGGAAACCTATCACAGACTGGGTACAATTTCATTCCTTATTTGTGTCAGCGAGAAGGCTGACTTCCTGCAGAGGGACCCAAGTTTTCTTTAAAAAAGAAAGGAATTGATGGGAAGGAGGTGAAAGTTCACAGAGTTATAGGCAAAGCTGGAGAACAGGACAACAAGGCCTCGGAAAAATAAAGGGCAGGCCCTGTGATGTGGTGGCAGGAATAACGGGCATCGCCCAGAGCTCTGTCCAGGACACGACTCAGCTTCTGTTTCTCTCTCTGTGACTCTCCTCTCAGGAATCCAGTGGGGCTGGCTTCATGGGCAAGGACGTGAGTTTTCCATAAGGGTGGAGAGCTCAGGAAGAAAAGGGTCAAGATTAGAACACTCACTCTTTCAATAAGACGCTACAGCTTCCCAACGGGACAAAACTACACCCAGTGGACGGAGTAAGCTGGTGCTTAGAAGAGGACCTAAAGGAGCTCTGTGTGGACCCCTGTCTGCCCCAGGGTCCTGCTCTCCCCCTAGCTCCTCCCCTTAGCTCCTCCCTTAATCCTAAGGCCCCCAGCCCTTGTAGCTCCTCTTTTCTCTGGAAGGCCTGGGGAATGAAAATGACTCACTCCTCTTCCTTTTCTGAATTCAAACTCAAAGGAGGTAGACGGAGAAAAATGTCAGCTACATTCATGGAGAGGCAGCATACTAAATGAGGCTTGAGGCCGGGCCACAATCAGCTCACTAATACTCTCCCCCCAGACAGGCATTTAGGGTCGTTTGCCTAAGGGAATGCTCAGCTCTGTGGAGAAGATACCCTCACCCAGAGGCTTTGACTCACACTGGCTGGCAGGAGAAAGGAAAACAGGCCTCCAAACTGGTCTTCTGAGGCTAGCCTTGGCCTTGGGCCTTGACACGGGAACGCTGGCCCCTGGGGAACTGGGTCAGGGCAGGGGACCCAAATGGTGCTGGGCCCACCAGTGCGGCCTCCTCTCTCAAGCTCACCCATCAGGGAAGTCAGTGATCTCTCCTCCCTTAGGAAGTAGGGCTTAAAATGCAATCTGTTTTAAAGAGATGAGAGAACACCCCCCCAGTTTCCCAGGGCCATGCTAACTCAGGGACCCTATACGTCTAACACCCAAAGCCTTCTGGGAAATGTGATTTTCATGGAAATGTTAAGAGCTGAGCCAGAGTGCGTATTTTAGTTAACTAATATTTTAAGGAAAGTATAGCCTGGGTCTGTGGTGGACTCTAAGAAGGGATTCCCAGGTTCTGTTAGAGAGACAGCGACTGGCATTCCTTTCCACCCAGGGCCCAAAATCTGGAGGTCAAATATCATACTAGGTTTACATTTTACCTTTACATAAAGCTGCTTAAGCATTTTTAAAGATAAAAACTATTTTTTTGCTTCATTCACAGAGTTCAGTTACCCAGAGCCATATAAAAGTGGAAATGTATTAATAACATGAGAAAGTCTAAACTAGAATGAATAAATAAAGACCTGGCATGCTGCTTCGGAAAAGTGGCCAAGTCTGAATCTAGCAGCAGTTTCATTGAGTAGAGGAACATTAAAAGCCCTTTGAGGAGCAATGATAAGAACAAGGCAAATAGACTCCATTCTCCCTTCGGCCTAATCATTAGCTTCCCAGCGAGGCTGCTCCTGACCCATGAGCAAGGTTCCCTTTCCCTGTGCACCCACAGTCCTCTCTGCGATGGCACCAATCACGCTGCCTCCAGCACTTGCCTGGGTGGCCCTTAAGGACAGGGACCACACACGTTCTTGTTTATGTGTCCTGGGTGCTAGCACAATGCCTGGCACATAGTAGGCACTCAGTGTTTACGGAGTGGAATTCAATTTGTAAAGCAGATGATAAAAAGTGCAATAGTATGTCTCTAAGTACTTGAAAGACTGTTGGAGGAAGATGGTACTGACTTCAATTTATGTCACTTTAGCAAAAAGGACCCAAAGTTAGCAGAAATCCTATTAAGGTTTAAAATGAGAAAGAACAAAATGATGACTAGAGCAGCGAAGGATGAGGCCCCTGCCACCATGGAGGCTTAATCCCAGGGAACAGTTAGGACATGAACTAGATTTCTGCTCTGCAAGGTACTCACTGTGAGCTAAGTGTCATCAAAATGGTGCAAAGGAATGTCTGAGTGCAGAGGAGTCCAGTTTGAGTTCACATGATTCAAAGGTTTCTGGAAAAAGCTGATTCTCAAGGAAGCACAGGCTTCAATAGATAGAGAAAGGTGGCATGAGGCGAGAATGACAAGTGCTCTGTGTGGCGGGAGGCCAGTCTGAGGCAGAATTGTGGCTGACACTAGACTCCATGCTGGGGGCATTGCCCTTTATTCTATCAACAATGTGGAACTCAGAATGTTTCCCATCAGAGAAATGACATGTAATGAGTGTATTTTAGAGACAGTATGGTGTAAAGGTTGAATCTAGTGGGCAGTATGGAAAGGAACATTTATGGAATACAAATACCCCAATAGGTGCTTTTTCTATATTATCTCATTCCAGCCACACAACAAAATTGCACGGTAGGCAGTTTTATCTCAATTTTACAGGTGACAAAAAGGAGGCTCAGAGGTTGGCAACTAAGTGGTGGGCAAAGATTTCCGTCCACCAAGAGCTAAATGGCTGTCAAACTACTGCAACAGTATGAAGGGCCTGCATGGCACTCAGCAGATGGAAGTGAATGAGTGGGCCACAAAGAATATTGCAAAGGAAATATTGGCAGATGTTGACAATTGATGGAAAGGTACAGGTAAAACCAGAAAAGTGAAAAATGACCCAGAGGTGAGTGACAGACTGTGGTGCTGAGGAAATCAAGAAAAGAAGTTCATTTCATCGGGGAAAGGGAATGGAGAAAGCTGGCATTTATCAGGTGCCGACAATAAGCCAGTGTCGAGCATGCATGCAATCAACATAAAGCACACGCATAATGTATGTAGAGAAAGAACAAGTCTAGTTCAAGGCATGTTTGAGGTTCCAGAAGGGTGGACATGTCAATGGAAAACATGAGCCTGGAGCTCAGAAAAGACTGTTTCCCATGCAGGTTCCAGGCTCCTCTGTGCAGAGATAATGATCACTGTGAGGTAAGTGTTGTTGACAAGGGGACGTGTTTATAGGGAAAAAAGAGAGAGTCGACACTCACATTTACAGATGAGACAGAGAGCATGGAAACAGAAAAGACAGAGAAGAGGAAAAGTCATGAGTGCGTTGTCATGGAAGACAAGTGATGAACGTTTCAGGAAAGACGAAGAAAGATAAATCCTAGTGAGGCCTGGAAGAGGAGATTCAAGGTGAGAGGTGGAGCAGCCAGGAGGAAGGGAGTCTCGGAAAGGCAGCTTCGTGACATGCTGGGAGGAGATATCAGACACCAAGAGATGAAACGGGTTGGTGGCTGAGCTACAGAAGCAATAAGCACGGATTCTTCCTTTTGCAACGTGAGCCCCAGGCTTTGTCTCTCGTCTCAGAGCATATGAAAAGATAAGGCCCTCAGCCAATGGGGCTCATTTCCTATTTCTCTAGGAACAATTCTCTGGACAGAATCAGCCTAATCTTTTCTGTCACCCCAGGAGCAATGCCCTTTGTCTATCATGATGGAACGTCTGTGTGGGGTTGTCTCTTGCCCTGTTGGGTCATGAGCTGCCCAAGGATTGTAAATATGTCAAAAAGTTCATTATTATCTGGCAGATAGTGCTGCATGATTATTAAGAACCCAAGCTTCAGAGTCAAATAGATCTGAGCTGGAATCTTTGGTCTGGGAACTATGTGACCTTGGCCAAGGTACTTCAACTGTCTAGGCAAGCGCTGGGAACTGCAGAGAAGGCAAGCGCCAGGGATAAACTGACCACATGTGAATCAAATGTAGAAAGTGCTCATTCTGGGCCAGGCACAGGTCTAGGCACATTCCACAACTTCTTAAGTCTCACAACAACCCCACAAGGTGGGTTCCATTTTACAGACGGTGAAACTGAGCTATAGAGAGGATAAACGTGCCTAAGGCTGCAGGACTTTGATGCAGACCTGACCTAATGCCATTTTTAACACTTTGAAGGTAGAAGTGCCTCCTTTTGCCCCTTCTCCACCCCTCTTCCTCCTGCCCTGCCCCAAATATAGACCCCCTCTCCCCTCACTGGTGGGAGTTGACGGGGTGGGGGGTGGGGGTCCTCTCTGGTTTACAGTTGTAAATGAATGCTTTCCAGTCAGCCTATTGTCTGCCTTGCTGGTTAAGTTTTCAGGCCTACTTCTTGATCCCCGATGGCCTGCTAGGTGGCCTTTACCAGGTCCCAGGAACAGAGAAGAAAGGGTGGGGATTAGTGTGAGCACCTTAGATTAAGGCTCCACCGTTTACTTAATTGCATGACTCTGAGTTTGTTTCATGGCTCCCTGGGCTCAGCTCATTATCTACAAAATTAGGGTGGTAATGACAACCTTAAGGGCTGCTAGGAAGATAAAAGAAATGTTTGAGGAGCATTTACCACTGATACCGCAAAGATGCTCAGCAATCTCTTGCCTTCTCCCTGTCTGCCTCCTCCACTTGACTCCTAAGGGGGTTTGAAGGTCAAATGAGACCTTACCCTCTTCTTTGCAGTCCTCTGAACTGGAAAGTGTTACCCGAACCATAAATGATCCCCACCCACCCGTTTTGGATGACAGAACCTTCCTTCCCTAAGAATGGAAGATTGAAGATGCCCTTGTCTTCTTTACTGCAGTGAAGACAGAATCCTTTTGTTTTTAATATTTTGCATTGTGAAGATGTCAGTCATTCAAAGGAAAACAGCTCAGTTATTACAGTAATGGGTCTCGGTGTCTGACTCCTCTCTAAAATTGTGAGCAACTCTAAGGTAGGAATGAGTTCTATTTCCTTTTATCTTCCACAGAATCTACTTAGCAGGTGCTCAGTAACTGGTTGTTTTATTTAATGAATAATAGGCAGCAGGAAGGTTCTGATAGCTGAGTAAAGTGATGATGGGCTCGCCCTTCTCACAGCCACATCTCGGACCTCCTTGATCTTCTGATGGCTTTTACAGCTAGGGAGAGTACTCTCCAAACCCCAACTCAAGCCACAAGGCATGAGATACGATCTGATAACAAGAAAGTGTTTGCAATTACGAGGCTTCCAGAATGTCAGGGAGGTACAGCAGCTCTACACAGGCCTTCTCCAATTATTTGATAGCTGGGGATAAAATGCAACGCACTACCCATCTGTCCCAACAGCCCAAGTTCTGTTAGGATGAAAGTATGTCCATAAGAGCAGACTACCTTGACCACCTCAGGGGCCAGCTTCATAACCCCTGTCCATTGTCAGTCTCCCATTAGCACCCCAGGCCTTCAAGGCTATCACCAGTGCCCTATACAATGTGGACAAACACATTGTTTAGCCTTGACAACCCCCTGTTCCCCCCTAACACACGGTGGGTACAGGGATGTTTTGTGGTCCAACGGTGTGCCCAGTGCACTGTGGGGCTGTCTGGCCCAGCTCTCTGGCTCTCTAAATTGGACCACACTTCCAAGTCATCCCTCTTGGTACCCAGAGGGAGCTGGGCCCCTAATTCCTCTGTACACACTACAAGTTCCCTGCTGGCAGTTCTGGGTCTGGTCTGCACCATTTCTCCTGTGTCTGGTCCTCTGGCTTCAATGCCCATACACAGAGTGCATCTCAGACATCCAAGAAATAGGAGGATGGGATGGGGGGAGGATGGGATGGGGGAGTGGCAGGAGCCTTTCCCAGCAGAGTCCCCCAGCCCCCTCCCTTGAGCCTGGCTATTTCTGGCGCCACTTCTCACCTGCCCTCAATCCCTCTGACCCCAGGACAGGACAGGAGAAAGGAAATTCCTCCTCACTCACACCTGCTCCTTCCTCTTCATTGCTTCCTGGGAGCAGCTTTGAAGCCCAGCAGGAGGGGGTTCTCTCCATTTACTTCAGGCTCCAGCATTTTTCTTTGATTTGTGACTTGTTTCAAGGACCAGAAGCTTGCCTGACAAGTTCCCTTTCTCTGAGGCTTGCACACCTCTGTAAGATCCTCCAGAAGAGCCACAGGGAGGGCAGCTTTTGAAGTTGCTTTAGAAACCACCTAAGTTTCTATGGCAATCAAGCACTGTGCAGTCACCACCACCTTCTGGGTCTTTCTGTTTCCATTGAAAAGGCTGCTGTTTTCTCTGCACCCCACCCAGTAACGGAGATGTCCCCAGCCACCCTGCTCTCTCTGCTCCAGCCTGCCCTTGCCCCACTCCCCTCCTGATGACAGGGACCCCACTTCAGTGCAGCGATGCCAGTATTTCTACCCCAGGAAAGAGAGTCTTGTTTTCGTGACAGGATACCTCACGGTGTCAGGGTCCCAGCCTAAGTCTAAACTATTTCCACTCAACATTAACTCAATAATTCAGACACATCTGAGCACATCTGTGTTGATGGAGGCAGCCAGTCATGAAGGTACCAGGCTGTGGAGAAATCACTCACCCTGAGTGACACCCAAGTCATCCACACACACCGCCCCCGATCCCAGACAGTGGCCCAAAGCCATACCTTACTGTCCATGGTAACCTAACTTGGCTATTTTTCACTTCCAGGTCTGTCCTGCCCACAGAAGTGGTTTGATTGTTCATTACAGGAACTTCTCAAAATACCCATCAACTCTTCCATTGGAAGCTTCAACAGATGTTATGTGCTCTAAGATTTCATCAGTCCTGCTGTTTCCACCAATGTTGGGCACTATCGGTATTCTTACCCAATTTTAATCAACACCTGCATTGAAATAAAGAACTTAACCCAGATTTCCAATTCTCAGTACATTCTGACCTTATTGCCCCAACCGCCTTCCCCAATGCTTGTCAGCTTCCCAAAGAGGTGCACTCCCTTACCTCAGTGAGCAGTGAACTCAGCCTAGCCTTACCAGCAGGCTGTGTTGGCAATGTCCAGGGAGTCAGCTTTTAAAGGGAAGGGCAACATGTTTTGTGTGATTATTCAGTCATCAAGGATGAGAAGTGATTTCAAGCACAAGGGACTTGGCCTGAGTTAGGGGAATTTATCAAGCTCTCTGGGAGCTCCTGTGTCAAAGGCTGCAGTGTCCTGCGAGCGTGGCATGGAGGCAGACCTGTGTGGCTGTAGGGTTTAAGGGTCGCATGGTGCTGGAGGCAGGCCTGGGAGAATGTGGGTTTGAGTGTGGCTATTCCAAAGCTCCCTTTGTCCTGTACTAATACCCTAATTCCCCTTATAGTTGGATGATTCTCGTTCATTGAGCAAGGACTTTACACTCTCCATCTCCAACTGTGTGGCAGGGAATTGAAGGAAGCTCATGCCAAGGGTAGGCAGGGACTTTGAGAGACAAGGATTGGTTCTTCCCAAAGAGCTCTCCTAGATGCCTTCACAAACCACCCTGCTGTCCATCTCCTTCCAGGGTCGGCTCTGTCTCAGCATTTTCCTCTGGGAATTCAGTGACAAAGCAACCCCCGATGAGTGAATATGTGGCTTTCTTGAATGTTCGGACAGGAAGGTCGTAGGGCATCTGACAAGGCCTTCATTGACCAGATTTGGGCTTGCAGGGCCAAAGCTGCTTAGTATTCTCTTCTGAAGGGCAAATCTATAAAGGAGGCAACCTGTAATAGCAAAGTCAGGTTACCATTGGGTGGCTAGGGTGGCCCCCCTTTGGGGTCCATTCCAATTCTAAGGGGAAATGACCTCTCCTGCTGCCTGGGCTGCTGGAGTGGTAGATCCTGGAGTGATAGATTCTACATTAGGCAAAAGTGAATGTCATCTCCTAATCCCCCTGATAATGTGTCTCCTCCCCGATGTCTTTGTTTTGAAAGCAATTATCAAATGCTAATAAATATTCAAACATATTCCTTCCAAAGGGCAAGACATGCTCCAGGGTGTGAAGTAGTTTATAGAGCTCTGCTTAGGATTATGAAAAGAAAGGATATAAGACAAAAAGTCAAGGAAGAGTCATGACGTTCTAGTGAAATCTCCCAGGAAACTATAAAAGCAATCTAGCAGGGTAAGTAAATAAGTTTTATGTCCTTGACTGGTCATGGTATATCATGGACCCTTCTCTGCCTACTAAAATGGACTTCACTTAGGATATACATATAATTGTAACAGCCACCATTTATTAAGGGTTTCATATACTGAATTTATTCTTCCTCCCTGATTATGTAATATACATGAGTTATGAAGTTTGAGGCATAGGGCTTCCTGGGCTTCCAGAAACACTGTCTCAGCATGTTTCTAAGTAATGCTGGAGTGAGGAATGACAGTGGCAGAGGCTGATAGGAACCTGGACATTGTTCTACTTCATTGGAGTCCCTAAAATGACTTACTGCCTTAAAGAAATAGTCCTCCAGGCAAGACACCTACGCCTTAGACTTCTCATGTTCGGCTTGTAAGTTTTCAGAAATGCTGGGCCTTTATCAAGGTCTTTGTCTATCAGAATAGGGGTGTCATGTCTGTGGCTCATCACACGGATGAACTGCTCTCTGGTGAGTTGGGGGGAGGCATTTAGCATCAGTGGTTTGCAAATTACTGCAATCACTCAAACTTGAGAGCTCGAACTTCTTTAGGGCTTTCTCCTCGTTCCTCCTGACTAACTCGGAGGCAGAAAAGGTTTCACTGGCCACAGGTGGTAGGAAAAGGACCTTTAATGATTTCCTTTCCCCATTACCATCCCTGCCCTCAATTATGGCCATCATCGCCTCCAGATGCCCCTGTGTGCTTTGAGAAGGGAGGAACAGAAAGGAAATGTGGGAGATTCTGGGAACACTGGCATCTGCTCAGAAGCACAGAACTGGAGCCATGATAGTGTGAGGAGACATGTGTGTGACACAGGGGACCTTCAACACGGAGTACTGGATGCAGAGGCTTCAAGTATCCAGGCTGGTGGCACAGGCTGGGCTCTGGCTCAGTTAAACCACTCACTAGGTGGGTGACCTAGGACAACTGACATGACTACTGCTGTCTGGGAAGACAAGGAGGTCAAACTGGATGGTCTCTAGGCCCCTTCCATTTTTAAAGATACTTTTTTTAAAAAAGAATTTTATTGATTTTTGGAGAGGAAGAGAGGAGAGAGAAATATCGATGTGTGAGAGACATCAATCGGCTGCCTCTGCACACCCCTACCAGGGATCAAGCCCACAACCTGGGCATGTGCCCTGGCCAGGAATCAAAACAGCAACCTTTTGGTGCACAAGGATGAAGCCTAACCAACTGAGTCACAATGCCACTTCTAACATTCCCTACTTCCAAAGGGAATTTGAGAAGTGTTCTACACAGACCTTGGGAGTGTTCAGATAAAGTTAAAAAGAGAATAAAGAATCTCATGAATGGGAAGATAAGACCAGGAATGAAAGATAAGAGAGAATACTTTCTTGAAGGGCTGCTGTTTTGTTGAGACAAAGTCCTTGCGCACTGCATAGGAGAACATATTTGCCAATGTTATCTCAGATAGGGTTTAATCGCCAAAATTTACAGGGAACTCATACAACTTAACAAAAGGAAGATAAACAATCCAATAAAAAATGGGCAAAGGACCTAAATAGACACTTTTGGAAAAAGGACATATAGAAGGCCAAAAAACATATGAAAACATGCTCAAAGTCACTAATCATCCGAGAGATGCAAATCAAAATGACAATGAGGTAACATCTCACACCTGTTAGAATGGCTATCATCAACAGGTCAACAAACGACAAGTGTTGGCAAGGATATAGAGAAAAAGGAACCCTTGTGCACTGCAGGTGGGAATGCAGACTGGTGTAGCCACTGTGGAGAACAGTATGGAATTTCTTTAAAAAATTAAAAATGGAACTCCCATTTGACTCAGTGATCCCACTTTTAGGAATATACCCCAGGAAATAGGAAACATCAATCAGAAAGGATATATGCACCCCTATGTTCATAGCAGCACAATTTACAATAGCCAAGATTTAGAAACAGCCTAAGTGCTCATCGGCAGATGAGTGGATTAAAAAACTGTGGTACATCTACATAATAGAATACTATGCTGCTGTAAAAAGGAAGGAACTCTTACTATTTGCAACAACATGGATGGACCTGGAGACCATTATGCTAAGTGAAATAAGCCAGTCGGAGAAAGATAAATAATACATGATTTCACTTATTTGTGGGATATAATGATCAACATAAACTAATGAACAAAAATAGAGCCAGAGGAAAAAATATATTTTAGAATATAATAGAAGCAATCCTGTTATTTGCAGATTTTTAATATTTCCTACAACTTTTGTGGTATTATACTATGCTAGTACAGTTTTGGTAATATTATGATATCTAAAAAATTTTTTTTGAAATATTAATGTTTATTGCATGTAAATGGATAATTATTTTGTATCTACAATCTGATAATAGATTTATTTTGTATATTGTAAAAATAAGTAAAAAATAAATAAAACAGCTGAGATTCCCCTGCCCCTTAAAAAAAAACACCTTTCTCTCTCTCGTACATAATTCATGTTTGCAATGCATGACATCTGAGAGTGCAGACACTGAGCAGAACAGGGCAGCAGAACAGGGCAGCAGAACAAGAGCTTCAGCGCTCTTGGAGCCTACATCTAAGTGTTGGGGGAGGGGGGGTAGTCAATGAACAAACACAGAAAGCTGAAAACAATGCAGTCACCTCGTGGCCCAATCTTGGGTTCTAATACCACTCTCCATTAAAAGGTACCAGGGCTCCTTGGAGAAATGGCTGATTCTAGGACTGGGGCACCTCATAGTGCCAAAAACTGAGTGTTCAAAAAAAACAACAAACAAAAACCAAACCCACATTGATAGGAGTGTAGCAAACGGACACAGGAGCCAATGGAAAGAGCTCCCAAGGGCCAAAGCTGGGCCAACGAAATATAATGTTGGATTATAGCCAAAGTATAAAATAAATTTCCACGAGTCCACACTGATACAAATAGATGATTAAATAAATTAATAAATAGGGAAGAAGAGACCAATCTCCTGTGTACAAGAATTCCAGATAACTTATGCAGATATTGCACCCTCAAGGACGGGGAGCTAACTTCCCACTCCTCAGGTGTGGGTAGTGACTATGACTTCTTTCCAAAGAAGACAGTATGGAAACAGGGAAGAAAGAGTAAGTTCACAGAGGAGAAACCTTACACCCACTACTTCAGCAAGATGACTAAGGTCATCATCAACTGTCATAAATAAATCATGGCTAGTCCCTTGAAATGACATGATGGAAATGGCACCTGCCTGTGTGGCCTTTCTCCCCCAACCCATAAACCAGTCTACTCATGAGACAAACATCACACAAGTTCCAACAGAGGAACATCCTACAATACAGATGACCAACACTCCTCAAAACAGACAAGGGCATCAAAAACAAAGACAGTTTGAGAAATTGTCACAGTGAGAGGAGCCCAAGGAGACATGACAACTGAGTGTGATGGGGGAAAAGGACATCGGTAAAACGTAAGAATCTGGAGAAACTGTGGATAGTAGTTATTAATAATGAACCAATACTTATTCATTAATTATAACAAATATACCCCACTAATACTAGATATAAATAATAGGAAAAGCCATGTTCAGGGGTAGAGAGTAAAATGGGAACTCTGTATTACTCATTCAACCTATATCATGGAGACCTCTCCCCGGCAGGGGAGCGGGACTGGTGAGGGGTGGAGGCTGGGCCCCATGGCTTGTGCAGGGTGGGTCTGGGGTCCTGCAGGTGCAGCAGGTCTGGGTCTCGCGCAATTTCACATGCTGAGCCTTTAGGTTTTTTTGTTTTGTTTTTTTGTTTGTTTGTTTTTTATTTTTTTATTATTTTTTTCACTTCACTACTTTTTTTGTTTGTTTATTGCTTAAAGTATTACAACAGTGATAGATAGGTCTCCACGGGCCTTTAGTTTTTCTATAAACCTAAAACTATGCTAAAAAATAAAGTCTTAAAAGAAAGATGGGAAGGTTAGAGATTAAAGAAATCAGAGACTCTCTTTCCTACTGCCCTTGAGAAACCAAACTTTCTGAATCCTACAGCTGCCAGGAAATGAATTCTGACAAAAACATTAGATCTTGGGAGAGGACCCAGCCTCCGATGAGACCCTGGCCCCAGCTGATGCCTTGATTATAGTTCTCTGAGCAGAGAACCCAGTCAAGCTGTGCTTGGAATTCTGATCCATAGAAATTTTGAGCTAATAAATGTTTGTTTTAAGTTGATAAAAAAAATCCACTAAAAACAAAACAGTAACACTCATTTCAGAAAGTAGTGAGTGTGCCACAGAAAATTAAATTGAGATGTCACGGATGACTGGGTGGCTTCACAGTGTTAGTGGTCAAGGAAACCCTCTCTGAAATCCTAGGAGGAACCTTACCCTCAGACACTGGTGCGAAAACACTGCAGACAAAGGGTCCCGCCAGCTCCATCCAGTGCCTTGACTTAACATTTTGTGTTCTAGGACACAAAGGCAGCCCATGGGTGGAGTGACATGAGTGTAAGGGAAGGAACAGGAAAGAGGGTGAGAGAGTAAACCAGATTACATAGGGCTCCTGCTATGGACTACATGTTTGTGTGCCCCCAAACTCCTGTGTTGAAGTCCTAACACCAGGGTGATGGTCTTAGGAAAGACCTTTGGGAGGTGCTTAGATCAGGAGGGTAGGACCCTCAGGAATGCAATCAGTGCCCGTATAAGAGAGACCCCAGAGAGCTCCCTCGCTCATTCCTCCATGACAGGACACAGCAAGAAGGTGTCATATAAACCAGAAAGCAGGTTCTCAACAGACACTGAATGGTTCAGTGCCTTGACCTAGGACTTCCCAGCCTCCAGAACAGTGAGAAACAATTGCATATTGTTTATAAACACCCAGTCTATGGTATTTTGTTACAGAAGCCCAAGTTGTCTAAGACAGCTTCCAAAGAAGAGAAAGGAATTTGGATTTTAAATTCAGCTGGAAACCTTTGGCGCACCGTAGCTGATGAATGACATATCTGTTTTAGAGGTTTGGTTTTTTTTTTAGAAATGATGCTAACTGCTCTGTGAAGGACTGGCTGGTGGCAGAATGGACTTGGCATCTAGATAGGGGGCTCTAGCCTAGATGAGGGCTCATGGAGGCTTAGTCTGGGTGGTAGCAGAGACGATGGATGTCTCCCAAGGATGTAGGGGGACGGGGAGGGCATGTGTCTGGATGCTCACAGTCATCTTATAGAACTGCGTGCATGAGGCGGCTCTGAGGCGCACCCCACCAGTGGATCACAAGTAATCACAGCAGCCATACACTGCCTCGCCAGGCTGTCCTTCCCCCGTGTCATCCTACTCCTGCGCTGACTACCACTGGTGATTCATCGAGACACTTGTCTCTGGCAGTTGCTGGCACCAGAATGGTGCTGTGCCAGTTTGGGCTAGATTCTCCCCCTGGAGCCCCTGCCAAAGGGAAAACTGGATCCCACCCACCACCCCCAGCCTCCTGGCTCAACAAAGCTGCCCTACTTAATTAATTGCCTCCTCTGGGTTGAGTGTTAATTAAACAATTTTTTGCTGCTTATTTCACAAGGTGTGGGGCGCCCTCTCTCTAGCTCAGGAAAACAGTTCAATGTGAAGCAGAGAAGTGCTCAGTGTGGGCCCTCTTCCTTCACATCCGAACAGGTTGTGAGGACAGCTCTTCCGTTTTCATTTTGGCCCTAACCGGTTCATCCAAAGTCAATCGCAATTCCACCCTCAGACTCTTGACTTCAAACTTACCTTTCCACTCCTGCCAACCCCTCCTTTTGCACCTGCTCACCAGGACTGGCCAGCACTGCTGAGGTTGATCCCCACCAGCTGGTCTCACCTGTCGCCCAATCTAACTCCTTGGCACCTGTCTGTGCTCAGTTACAGGTGCCTGAAATCCAGTCTGGGTGCGAGCTAAGGCCGTGGGCCTTATCTCACTTTGCCATACAAACTATAGTTTGAGTGGCCGGCTGCTTTGCTGTGTCCATGAGATGCTGTCACAGGTGGCCAACTCTCCCCTTTAATCCACAGATCAGGTAGAAGGTCAACTCTTGGAGGGCAAGGACTGGTCAGGTTCTGGGAAGGGTTGGTACTGAAACATCTCTTTTTGACACACAGGGTTTTATGGATCAAGGCATCATTTCTGGGTCAACACCCCAGCCTCTCAGTGTAGCTCCCCCTACTGGGCAGGTGAGGGGAGGCACACATTCTGCTCTTGAGTAGCTCCTCCCTAAATCCTCACAAAGCCCACCCATAGGCCCAGCAGATGGCAGCTGCTCTGGGCTCTGAGCTCCCTGGGCTCTCTGCAAGGACACTAATGTTCCCTCTCTGTCTCCGGAAGCTGACTTCAGCAGCCCAGAAGGAAGTGGACAGACCCTGGAGACTTAGCACCTGGGCAGATGTGAGCCACATGCCTGGCCTGGAAAGAGGGGGAGCAGAGAATGTGTGCAGAGTTGGAGGAGGAGGCGATGAGAAAGCGTCAGCTCCAAGAGCTCCCATTTATTCCTGCTCAGCCTGAGACCTG
>PVJC01030231.1:0-21298 GCA_004026665.1 Murina feae | reverse complement strand
GGGCCTGCTGGCCAACCATTCATGGCCCCTCCCCCAGGCTGCTGGCCCCTGATTGGCCGCTTCCCCATTTGGGGGCGAGGCTGGTCCTCTCACTGCCCACAGCCTCTCTTCACAGCCAGGCTCCATCCCTGATCAGTCCCCACCACCCCATTGGCCCACAGCCCCTGCCCCCAGCCAGATTCACACCCCCCCAACCAATCAGGGGTGGCTGGGCAGCTAACTTCCCACAGCCCCTTCCCTGGCCGCTGACCCCTGATCAGCTTCCCCCATCCCATTTGGGGTGGGACTGGATGGCCCACAGCCACTCCCCATGGCCAGCCCCACCCCCAATCACCCCCTTCACTCCATTTGGGGGCGGAACCCACCAGCCAATTGCCTGAGGCTCTTCCCCCCAGCCAGCCCAGCCCTGATGGGACCTTGATCAGTGCTCGGTGCAGGCTGTCTGGCCAACCTCCTGCCGTCTCCTCCTAGCCAACAGGCCCGGCCCTGATCCGCCTTGATTGGGGCTGGGCCAGCCAGACCCCACCCATGCACGAATTCATATACTGGGCCTCTAGTATATGATATGCTGGCAGTGTTTCTTCTTTTTCACTATTTAGTATGATATTTGATGTACATTTCTAAAGATCTTTTTAGTAAGTTAAGACATTCTCTTTTATTCCCAGCTTACAGATTTAATGATTTAGAACAAACAAGATTCTGTTTATATAATGTGCAGTCTAGGTAGTTTAGACCAATACTCCTGCTAAGGACAACTAAAGAAGCTGCATAAAATATGAAAAACAAATTCTTAGAAGCATCTGAGAGAAGATGAGAACTCATAGAAATGAGCCCATTTTCTCCAAACTATTTTGTTGTAAGGATTTTTGTTTATCATAGCCTATTAGTTTTGAAGCTGAGTTCTGTTTTCAGATGTCTCAGAAGACTGAAGGGTTGGGTATAAGTCAAAACCTGGAATCTGCCAAGAATTGTTTGCCTCTTACTCTAAGCTGGAACCACAAAATAGTGAGCCCTCATAATAGGAGTGAACTGATTTAACTCAGCCCTCCTAAGAACTTGCAGCTCTGCTTCCCATCATTTGCTAGATCAGGGGATTTTAAGAACTTGTATTAAGATGGTCCTGGGTTGATAGCTCTAAGAGAAGCAATAAAAGGTCTCTGTGGAGGAGGATGCTGTCATCCAATGCATTAATTTATTTTTTCAAATACATTGCCCAGCACACAGGCAATACAGCTAGAAAGAGAATTAGTGAACCAAAACATAGAAGAAACAATCTACAGTGCAATGTGGGATGTTAAAAAGTGAGAAGTGCAAAGAAGAGGGTGAGAGACGGACATTCAATGCAAAGAACTAGAAATGAAGAAAGCCAGTTTGAATTCCTCATTCCATCCTCAACTTTATAATAAATTTGACTTAGACTCATTACATTTTTGGGCCTTTGAGTTTTATCATCACTTCTGAAATGGGTATTTTGTTAATATTATTTTTTATTTATTTAACTTTGACTATAGATTACTCAAGGTTTTTATAATTTCTCCTTTTTACATTCGATCATATAATTAAAATATTTACTAAGTAATATTTGCCAGACCGTAAGGTAGGTGCCAGGAATAAATACACAGAACACTTTGTTTAGGAGACACTCACAGACTGCTGTCAAGTGTCAGCTTATAACTGGATAGCTGAGACTGAATTTCTGTAAATGCCCTGTGCTCTCAAGGTCCATAGCCAAATAGCACTGTGACATCTCTTCACTCTTGCAGATGATATTCAGGAATAACACTACTCCTTTTCCAGCCTTCCTCAGAAAAGAGCAACCCCAGAATTTATTCTGAATCTTATCTACAACTTAGTCAAATGTGTGAGCTGAGCATGGAATTTAGAATTCAAGCTGACTTCCAGTTCTAGCTAGTTCTTTGCATTTAAAGGAAGTTGGACCTAGGTTCCAGTTCTGTTAATACTTATGCTGACTTCACTCTACTTCTCCCTCCTTCAGTTTTCTCAGTTTCGAAAGTAGTTAGTTAGATTGCACTCTGGGCAACTCATTTAACCATTCTGTCTGTATTTCAGATCTCAAAGCTTTGCACTCACGTGTTTCAGTCAATGACAGACTGCATTTACAACGGTGGTTCCATAAGATAAGAATGGAGCTGAATTTCCTGTAAAAAATGGAAGACTATATGGTTCAGGAGGAATTGTTTCTCTTTGATGGGAGTAATATCTGTAGTGCTTGCCATAGATTCCCTGTCACAGCACCTCAATTTTGACTGCACAGATTACATCCCATTCAATCAGCCACTGCCCTGTTTCATACAGAGCCTGTCCCCCAGTGCTGCATATTCAGAGGGTCACTGACCTTGCTGATGGTCTTTAGACTACACTGCTGTACATTCTTTGTTGAAAACTAAGATCCTGTACAAGACACAGGTCCACAGGAGGTACCTTAACAAGTATTAAGAGTCACTGCCACTTTAGTAAAAGCTTTCTGTGCTGGTGTAGAGCCAGCTCCTCACTGTATTTGGAAATATTTTTAGCTTGTAATGATGTAGAGCATAGATAATTTTTATTCCATTATTTCAATGCCAAAGAGAACCCTTTGTATCAGATAGAGTCCATGGAACCAAACACAAATCTTCAATTTCTACACCCTCTTCCATGCTAAATACCCTCCTTTAAAAAAAAAAAAAAATGAATACCACGAAGTTCCTTAGTCTGACCGCTGCTCCAAATGTAGTTGCTAAAACCTCATTGCCATCTCAGTCTTCTGTGTTGTCCTTCCTTTTGGAGTCAGATCTAAAAATACGTCATTGAGATTGATGCCAAGGAGCTTACTGCCTATGTTTTTCTCTAAGTGTTTTATGGTTTCAGGTTTTATATTCATGTCCTCAGTTTGTTTTGAGTTAAATTTTGTGTATGGTGTAAGATAGTGGTCCAATTTAATTCATTTGCTTGTAGCTCTTCTGTTTTCCCTATACCATTTATTGAATAAACTGTCCTTTCTCCATTGTACGTTCTTGCCTTCTTTAAAGTTAACTATATAAGCATGGGTTTATTTTTAGGCTCTCTATTCTGTTCCAGTGATCTATGCATCTATTTTTTTCTGCCAATAACATACTATTTTTTTTTAATCATTTATAGTGTTGTAGTATAGTTTGAAATCAGGGGACATGATATCTCCAATTTTGTACTTTTTTTCCTCAAGACTGACTTGACTTTTCATGGTCTACTGTGGTTTCACTCAAATTTTAGAATTATTTGTTTTAGTACTGTGAAAGTTGTCATTGGAATTAGAATTTTGGTAGGGATTATATTGAATCTGTATTGCTTTAGGTAGTACGGACATTTTAACAATGTTAATTCTTCTAATCCATGAATACAGAATATCTATTGTCTTCAGTTTTTTTCATCAGTATTCATAGTTTTCAGTTACAGACATTTCACTTCCTTGATTATAATTATTCCTAAGTGTTTTATTTTTTAATGCTATTGTAAATGAAAGTGTTTCTTGATTTTTTTCAATAGTTTGTTGCTCATGTATAATATGCAACTGATTTTTCTATACTGATTTTGTGTTCTGTAACTTTACTTGGATTTGTTTATTAGTTCTAACACTTTTTTGATGGACTCTTTAGGGTTTCTTTGTATAATGTCATGTCAACTGCAGACAGACGATTTTACTTCTTCCTTTTTGAATTGGATGCCTTTTATTTTTTTTCTTGCCTAATTGCTTTGACTAGGGCTTTCAGTACTATGTTGAATAAAAGTGGGGAGATAGGCACCCTATCTTCATCCAGGTAATAAAGGAAAAGCTTTCAGCTTTTGACCATTAAGTTTGAAGCCAACAGAGGCAATGATGGTACTTAAAGAAAAGACAGTGGAAGTGATGAAGCTGAACAAGCAAATAAAATAAACTCCAATCCAGTGAAAACTGCTAATGGAGGAAACCAGGCAGCTAGTCACTGAAAAGTTATTTGTCCAGGCTGAAAATAAATTCTCTCTGGAACACCTCACCAGTAAAACCGAGGAGTATAGAGAGCAACTTGAGAAACTTGGGACAACTACTTAACAAAAATAGTGACTTCTGCAATAAAGACTCTCTTATAGATACCCCTTCACCCCCCCCCTACCAAAACTAGTGGAGAGATTGAATGAAGGAGATGAGAACTAGCCTCTAAATATGAGAAATAAACTTCAAACCTCAAAATAGTCCTTTTAGAAGGAAAAGATCCAATGCAGTTTGAAGCAACAGTTTCAGGTATTGAGGAACCTTTTGCTATTAAAGGAGAATAGGAGAGAGAAATGCAGACATTACAGGAGGAGCTAAGCCAATCTCCAGCTGAGACACCTGCAGAAGCACAGGCAATCAAGGCCCAGTTCCCCCAGGAAAAAGCATCACTGAAGAAACACTGAGTGAGCCAGTTGGGAAAGAGAGAAAGGAACTTAAAAGGAAGGCCCAGGCCTTGGAGGTGGCAGCAAAGAAGCGTACTTCTTAATTCTACCACAGCTTCTGCAGGGAGAATAGCCATCACAGAAGGAGTAACGGCAGCAGTCCAGGCAATACCATGAGTTGCAGGCTTCTCAAAGCCTGTTAAGAAAAATCAGAAGCAGCCCTGGCCAGGGTGGCTCAGTTGGCTGTAGCATCGTCACTTACACTGAAAGATCGCATGTCCTGTTCCGGTCACATACCGGGTTTGCAGTTCGCTCCCTGGTTGGGGTGCATAGGAGAAGCAACCAATCAATGTTTCTCTCTCTCCCCCTTCCCTCTCTTCCTCTCCCTCTCCCTCTCTTCCTCTCTTTTTCTCCATCTCTCTCTCTCTCTCTCTTCCTCCCCCTTTCCCTCCCATTTCCCTCTCCCTCTCCCTCTTTCTCGAAAATCAATAAGCATATCCTCAGATGAGGATCTAAAAAAAACTCAGAAGGAGCAGATATAGCAGGAACAGTGGTACATAGAGTGCTTAATTCTAGAGAGGCAACCACTATAACAGGGTGCTCCAGAGACCACAAGAACCCCTTCCGTAGGCACCAAATCAAGGGTTAATCCACAGCAGTTCCCAAAATATCACTGATTAAATAAGGACTGGAACAAGTATTCTTAGGAGCTGCATAAACCCATATGGTTAGGAAGGCTTTTGGATCTCATTGCTATGGTAAAATATACATCATGATGTGTTAGTGTGAAAGATTAGGTGCTTTTCCCAGCCATACTGCTAGATATTCCCTTATTTAAGTTTTTCTTTAATTAGCTCTTGTTAATTAACAATATGTTCCTCAAACCTCCAGATAACCTAACACCATTTGCCAAACATTCATACATTGAACCAGTCGGGGAAACCACCTTGAAGAAGTGACAGAAAAAGAGTTGTCTCTTCTGTCACTTATTTTACCTGACTGAGTCAGATTTCTTTATATTGCATTTAATCTATAGATTGCATTGGGTAGTATGGACATTTTAAACATATATTTTTTTATTGATTTCAGAAAGCAAGGGAGAGGAAGAGAGAGATAGAACATCAATGATGAGAGAATCATTGATCAGCTGCCTCTTGAATGCTCCCTACTGGGGATCAAGCCCACATCCCAGGCATGTGCCTTGACTGGAAATCGAGCCATGACTTCCTGGTTCATAGGTTGATGCCCAACCACTGAGTCATACCACCAAGTAGTATGGACATGTTTTTAAAATTTTATTTTATTGCTTAAAGTATTACAAAGAGTAGTACATATGTCTCCTATTTTTTCCCCTTGACCTTCCCCGGTCTCCCCTACCCCCCAGTGTTTTGTGTCCATTGATTATGCTTATATGGAGGCATACAAATCCTTCAGTTGATCTCTTAACCCCCTCCCCAGCCTTCCCGCTGTAGTTTGACAGTCTGTTCGATGCTGCTCTGCTTCTGTATCTATTTTTATTCATCAGTTTATAATGGTCTTTATTATCCATAAATAAGTGAGATCATGTGGTATTTTTCTTTCATTGACTGACTTATTTCACTTAGCATAATGCTCTCCAGTTCCATCCATGTTGCTGCAAATGATAAGAACTCCTTTTTTGCAGCAGCGTAGTATTCCATTGTGTAGATGTACCACAGTTTTCTAATCCATTCATCTGCTGATGGGCACTTAGGCTGTTCCCAAATCTTAGCTATTATAAATTGTGCTGCTATGAACATAGGGATGCATATATTCTTTCCGATTGGTGTTTCTGGTTTCTTGGGATATATTCCCAGAAGTGGGATCACAGGGTCAAATAGGAGTTCCATTTTTAATTTTTTAAGGAAACTCCATACTGTTCTCCACAGTGGCTGCACCAGTCTGCATTCCCACCAGTAGTGAAAGAGGGTTCCTTTTTCTCCACATCCTCTCCAGCACTTGTTGTTTGTTGATTTGTTGATGATAGCCATTCTGATAGGTGTGAGATGGTACCGCATTGTTGTTTTGATTTGCATCTCTCGGATGATTAGTGACTTTGAGCATGTTTTCATATGTCTCTTGGCTTTCTGAATGTCCTCTTTTGAAAAGTGTCTTTTCACGTCCTTTGCCCTGTTTTTTAATTGGATTGTTTATCTTTCTTTTGTTAAGTTGTATGAGTTCCCTATAAATGTTGGAGATTAAACCCTTATTGGAGTATGGACATTTTAATAATGACAATTCTTCCTATTCATGAGCACAGTATATGCTTCCATCTATTTGTATCTTTTTCAGTTTCTTCAGTGTCTTACAGTTTTCTGAGAACAGGCCTTTTACATAGTCAATGAAATTTATTCCTCGGTGTTTTTTTTAATGCAATTGTAAAGGGATTGTTTTCTTACTTCCCCTTTCTAATATTTCATCATCAATATAAAAAATGCAACAGAGTTCTGTATATTTATTTTGTATCTACTTTACTGAATTCGTTCTTCAGTTCTAGTAGTTTTGTGGTAGAATCTTTAGGTTCTCTATGTACAGTATCATGTAATCTGTAAATAATTGCAGTTTTACTTCTTCCTTTCCAACTTGGATGCCTATTATTTATTCTTATCTGATTGCTGTGATGAGGACTTCAGTACTATGTTGAATAAGAGTAGTGAAAGTGGACATCCCTGTCTTGTTTCTGATCTTAAGGGAAAAACTTTGTTTTCCCCATTGATTATGATTTTAGCTGTGGGTTTGTTATAGATGGACTTTACTAGCAAATTTTTAAAAAATACATCTTTTGGGGCAAGGGAAACAGAAAAATAAACAAATGGGACTACATGAAATTAAAAAGATTTTTGTGTGTTTTAAAGATGAAATAATCTAGGGATGTTACTTATATTCAGTTAACTGATAATTTTTTTTAATTATTGATTTCAGAGAGGAAGGGAGAGGGAGAAAGAGATAGAAATAAATATCAGTGATGAGAGAGAATCACTGTCTTCTGCATGCTCCCTACTGGGGATTGAGCCTGCAACCAGTGCATGTGCCCTGACTGGGAATTGAATTGTGACCTCTTGATTCACACCTGTCAGAATCAACAAATCAACAAATGACAAGTGCTAGCGAGGACGCGGAGAAAAAGGAACCCTCCTGCACTGCTGGTGGGAATGCAGACTGGTGCAGCCACTGTGAAGAACAGTATGAAGTTTCCTCAGAAAACTAAAAATGGAACTTCCTTTTGACCCAGTGATCCCACTTCTAGGAATATATCCCAAGAAACTAGAAACACCAATCAAAAAGGATATATGCATCCCTATGTTCATAGTAGCTCCACAATAGCTTAGATTTGGAAATGGCCTAAATGCCCATCAGCAAAAGAATGGATTAGAAAACTGTGGTACATCTACATAATGGAATACTATGTTGCCATGAAAAGGAAGGATCTCCTACCATTTGCAACAGCATGGATGGAACTGCAGAGCATTATGCTAAGTGAAATAAGCCAGTTGGAGAAAGATAAATATCACATTATCTCACTAATTTGTGGAATATAATGAACAACAGAAACAGATGCAGAAAAACAGATCCAGAGTCAGAGAAGCATTGATCAGATCGTCAAACCTCAGATGGAAGGCAGGGAAAGGTCAGGGGAAGGGGGAGAGATCAACCAAAGGACTTGTATGCATGCATATAAGCCTAACCAATGGACGCAGACACTAGGGGGGTAAGGGCATGAGCAGGAGGGTGGGGGTGAAGGGGGATAAGCACAGATATGTAATATCTTAATCAATAAAGAAAATATATATTAAAAATAGAATAATTCTAATAATATACTATAATAAAAGTTAAAAAAAAACACTAGGCAGGATTTAGTGTGATGCTGTCCTTAAAATTTTACCTTTGAGTAACTTGAGAAGAGAAGAGATGGTAAAGGGGATGTATGTTATATCCACTATTACTTTTGAAAATGTTTTCTGTGAAAAAAGTACCTCTAGAATTAATCAGGAGACTGAATGCCTCTGGAGTTTTAGGAAAATATATCGAAAGAAAATTCTAAATACTTTGAAGACTATGCCCAGTTGGTGTTGCTCAGTGGTTGAATGTCCACCTATGAACCAGAAGGTCATGGTTCGATTCCAGTCATGGCACATGTCCGGTTTTGGGTCGCAGGCTCAATCTCCAGGATAGGGTGTACAGGAGTCAACTAATCAATGATTCTCTCTCATCATTGATGTTTCTCTCTCTCTCTTCCTCCTCCTTCCTCTCTGAAATCAGTTTAAAAAATACTTGGAAGACTTTTAAAACAGTCTCTTGCCATCTATTGCCCTAGCAAAATTCAAAGACAAGTATGATTACTTAATGTTAAATATAGTAAATACTTTAATTTTAAATCACCTGTTACATTTTCTTACTATATATGAGCTTAGTACACGAAATGCCTTTTGCAATTAATCTGTGGCATATTTATGCCTATTTAATAGAATTTGGAATAGTATTTTAAATTAGTATAGACTTTTAGGGTATTTACTTATTTTTGCACTTATGACTCTTTTATTGAAGTTATTGGGATGGCATTGATTCACATAAACTATACAGGTTTCAAGTGTACAGCTCAAGAAAGCATTATCTGCACACTGTACCTTTAACTTCTAGCTTTAACAATTTTTCTGTTGAATATGTAGAGTTTTTTTTTTATTAAACAAGTTTTTGTTATTGAAGAGATTAAGACCTACTTGGATTTTTTAAAAAGTATAATTGATATAATTTAAGGTCTATTTAGAAACTGTAAGCTATTATGAAAATACTAGAGGCTCGATTCATGAAATTCATGCAAGGGTAGGCCTTCCTTCTGCTGGCTGCCAGCACCGACTTCCTTCCGGCACCCGGGACCTAGGCCTTCCTCGTAGCCGTGACTTCGTCAGGAAGGTCTTCTGGTCTAATTAGCATATTATGCTTTTATTATTGTAGATATTGCGTAAGTAAAAGCAGAAGGTATCACTGCCTTACTAAAAGGAGATTTGAAGGACAACCAAGATGGTGGCATAGGTAAACACCTGAGTTTGCTGCCACGTACAAACACATTGAAACTACAACTAAAAGACAAAACGAATACCATCCAGTACCACAGGAAGACTGGCTGAGTGGAAATTCTACAACTAGAAGGAAAGAGAAAAGTGCATTGAGTGTGGTAGGAGATGCAGAAGTGTGGAAGTGCGGAGGTACAGAGGCCTGCGCGAAAGGGGCTGTCCGCTGGGTATGGTGTTGTGTTTTTCAATTGGGAGGGAGAAACAAGCTCCCGACTGCTCTGAACTCCACTTCCAGATGAGAATTTGGGGACCCAGACTCATACAGAGAGAAACTGGACTGTCTGGCATTGGGCTAGAACACGAAGGTGGCTTTCTTGCAGAAGTGCTTGCAGCAGTCATTGTTCCTACATGAGACTGCGAGACACAGACCCCAGGACTTTTCTGAGGCAGAGCAGACTGGCAGTCATTACAGTTTGCTCCACCCTGGTGATTCCCTGAGACCCCGCCTCACCCAATTTACAACCCCTATCTAAGCTTTGCACAGAGGCTTTTGCATATGATTGCCTGGCCTTTCTCATCCTAAAAACCTGGGCAGACTCACTGAGTGCCAAAGTCCCACTAAAGCAAGTCTTGCCCCATAAGGGTGTCCCCAGCACAGAAGTTCTCTCATTGTAGACACAACTGGTCCTCACAGCCAATTGGCCTGGAGGTCAATTCCACCCAGTGATACCAACAGCAATCAAGGCTTAACTACAACAAGACTGTGCACACAGCCCACAAAGGGGTTCACCAAGAGTGTCCACCTTAGATAATTAGGGATGCCAAGCCACTGGGCCCTATATGACCCCTAGCATACAAAGCCACTCTATCAACACAGGGAAGCAACCAAAATATGAAGACAAAGAAACAGGTCACAAATGAAAAAAATGGAGGAAAGCATACTACTGGGTATAGAGTTCAAAACCATGGTTATAAGGTTACTCAAGAATCTTCTAGAAACCTCTGAGAAATACAGTGAGACCCTGAAGGATATGAAAAAGAACCAATTAGAAATTAAGCATACACTAACAGAAATAAAGAATAATATACAGAGATTCAACAGCAGATTAGGGGATCCCAAGAATCAAGTCAAAGCTTTGAAATATGAAGAAGCAAAAAAACACGCAACCAAAAAAGAAAAAAGAAAAAAGAATACAAAATATGAAGATAGTGTTGGTACAACTTTAAGCGTACCAACATCTGAAATATAGGGGTGCCAGAAGAAGAGAGAGAGCAAGATATTGAAAATCTATTTGAAGATATAATGACAGAAAACTTCCTGTACCCGGTGAAAGAAATAGACTTACAAGTCCAGGAAGCACAGAGAATCCCAAACAAGAGGAATCCAAAGAGGACCGCACCAAGACACATCATAATTAAAATGCCAAGGGCAAAAGACAAAGAGAGAATATTAAAAGCAGCAAGAGAAAAACAGTTAGTTACCTACAAGGGAGTACCCATACGACTGTCAATTTATTCTCACCAGAAACCATGTAGGCCATAAGGGGGTGGCAAGAAATATTCAAAGTGATGAATAGCAAGAACCTGCAACCAAGATTACTCTACCCAGCAGAGCTATCATTTAGAATTGAAGGTGAGATAAAGAGCTTCACAGACAAGAAAAAGCTAAAGGAGGTCATCACCACCAAACCAGTATTATATGAAATGCTGAAGGGTATTCTTTAAGAAGGGAAAGAAGAAGAAAAAGGTAAAGATAAAAATTATGAACAACAAAGTAACAACAAATACATATCTATCAACAAGTGAATCTAAAAATGAAGTGAATAAAAAATCTGACGAACAGAATAAACTGGTGAATAGAATAGAATCAGGAGCAAAGAAAGGGAGTGGACTGACAATTCTCAGGGGCAAGGGGGTTTGGGGGGTGTGGGAAGAGACTGGACAAAAATCATACACCTATGGATGAGGAAAAAGAAACAGGGAGTGCGGTGGGAACCGGGTGGAGGGGAGCAATGGGGGGAAAAAGAGGATCAAGTGTAATAATTTGAAAAATAAAGATGTATTAAAAAATTTAAAAATAAAATAAAAGGAGATTTGTAGTGTGAAATATTTAGACATTCTCTAGAGTGGCCTGTGGCCTAAGTAATCAGTTGGTGGTTGTTTTATATGGCTCTTTTAAGCAGATTAACTCTAAATATTTCCTTCATCCTTCATCTGTCACTCCTTTTGTTTCAATTTCTATGCAATTTAAGATTCTTAAATACTTCTTATGAATGAGTACACTGATTTTTTTATGGAAATACCTGGGTTTCTTGAAAGCATATACCTCATGTTACTATATTATCACCCTGATAATATATAATCAGCCTCAAAAAAGCATGAGCAGTTTTTTTCAGGATCAGATATCCTTGAAATTCTAGGTCTTACAGATCTCTATTCACTTAAAATAATTAGGGTGACATTCTAACCAACTCCTTAGATGCAATATTATGCTAATTCTTACAGCTGAATGTAAGACTAAGCAGAGTATTTTTGAAAGAGGCCAAAGAACTAGCAATCAGAAAGGTTAAAGGAATGAAAAATATGTGCCTTGCTCTGATTTCTCACCTTACCTGGGTTAAGGATGATATATTAGAAGGTTGATGAAGAAAGAAACTGCAACTCTTTATTTGGGGGAAGACTTAGCATCTAGATAAGGAGAGTGAGAAAGAAGAAACATAGGGAATATTTTATCAAGAGGGAAGCAGTGGGTATGAAATGAAAATGAGAAAAAAATGTGATCTTTAAGATGGAGAAGGTAGATAGATTAGCAAAGGAACTTAAGGCTAATAAGTAAGAGTCAGTCTGTCTTATGTCATATACATGAGTATAAAGAACCTATTTTGTATTATAAATAATGTTATTAGGTATATTGTCTGAAATATGTATATTCTGTGTTTAAACAAGTAATTTGGAAATATTCTGACTGTTTTTGAATAATTGATATTCAGAATACAATATTTTCTGTGAAGATGTTTGATGTGATTAATTTGCATTAAAACGCTCATGCTTATTTTGAGAAGAAAGATACACTGAAATACAAATAACTTAATTATGTTTCTTTTAAAATAAATGTCAAGAAAAGCATTTAAAAATAAAATACAAATTTTATTTTTATCTTATTTAATTTGTAAATGAACTCGGACTCTTTTTCTTTCAATGATTCCCTTAGATGTAAGATATCTTTCTAATTATTGAGATATTTGATCTGTATTGTAATTTTTTAAATTACATGTGTAGTTATCCTATAGTTGTTGTTGTTGTTGTTTTTTAACTGTGCAAAACTGTTTCTTTTTCACCTGTTTAGTACTTCAGTAGAGTCCAATTAACAGGACCAGTGTTGATGCTGGGAAATGTAACCCAACCCAAAACTAACATTTGCATAATTTAAAGAAAGGACATTTTATCCAGGAACCTGGGTACTTCTGAATAAGTTATATTCATACATAAATATAGTTGTAAGACCTAATGGAGATCAATAGCATTTGTTCAATTTATACATAAATACAATACATATGTGAATGCTTCATTACACAGGAATGATTTCTTTGGGAATTTTTATCTCACGAATTAATCAGATATTTTATAAATGTATATTATCAAAGTGGGATAGCATTTAAAAATTTTTATATGCAGAAATGGTTTGTGACAAATATCCTTTTCTGTATGACATTTTAGGTAACATATCTTTAGAAATCTTGTCATTTAGAAAGTAATATTAATTATTTTTGTTGCTATTGATAATATGTTGAGGTTAGGTTCTTTTCTTTTTAAACCTTTCATATTCTCCCTTTTACTTTGTAGGAAGAGGCAAGGACAACTTGAATTATTATTACTCACTTATACATGGGAGAATGAAAAATTAGTTTTAAAAAATGAATTGGTATTCTTATCTTCCCCCTAGATTAGTTGGTTAATACTAATTAACTGGCTAATGTTTTCAAGCTCAGATCCTCCTTTTTTCTTTATCCTGGCTGTTAGATTTTTGCTTGTATTTATGGTGATCTGGCAGTTGATATGAAAGATTGGTAATCAATCTGGATTAAAATAATGTTTATTACTATCCTTTAAAAGTTTTTACCCAGCTTATCCTTTGTCAATATAGTACATGAGGGGAAAGATGAAAAAATGAATGATGTAAGATAAAAAGTAAAACTTTATTTTATATGGTGTTATTTTTATATTAGCAAAAAGCATTTATAGAAAAAGAACATAAAATAATATTTTATTTTTACTTCCTGAGATTTTTAAATATTTGCAGTCAGGATAAAGAAAAAGAAAAACAGTGATAATGATTTGGTAAATACTGATTTAATTTTATTCACATTGTTTCCCAGATGATTTTGTTTCCTAAATCTGCTCCTCCATCAGTGATTTCCATGAACCTACTTGTTCAGACTCAAAAACCCAGGACACATTCTTGATTTCCCTTACTCTACATATACAATCTATCATCAAGTCCTCTAGACTTCACATTCAAAATGTATCTTAAATCAACTTCTGTTCACCTTCTCTGCCACCTGGTACAACTCATCGTCATTTACTTAGATTACTACAAGAGCCTTCTAAGAGAGGTGTCTCTGATTTCACTTTTGCTTTCTTACATATCACTCTATTCTCCAAACAATATTCTGAATGATCTTTAAAAACTTTCCTGCTTAAAACATCCATCCTAGGCAACCAATTTATAATTTGTTTTTCATTAAGCACATAGTTGGTGAAGGAAATTTTTCCTTTATAGAAGTATTTCAGTTATTAAAGGAGGAATAACAAAATTATAGTTTCAGCATTTTACAGTTCCTAATGAAGTATTTTAATAGATCTAAGGCAGTAATTATCCAAGAGAGAGAGAGAACACTGCACATTACCTCCTGATTAGAGTATATGCATAATATAAACTATGGAGTAGCCTTGCTAGAAATTTGAACCTGGATCTGATTAAACCCCCATATTTAACTACCAATTTATAGGAATTCTAGGAGATAGAGGAACATGTTAAGTGTTACCATGAGGATGCAGTCAGGAAATACAGAATCTGGAAAGCCCTATGGGGCAAATAACCCAGTTTTTCAACAAATAAGTTTACAAGGAGAAAAGGAGAAGGAACAATAATCTGTAGATTAAAAAGAATAAAAAACTTATTAACTGCAATGTCTGGACTTTGGATTCTGATTCGAACCAATAAGCTTAAAAAAATGATATACAGGGAAATTTGAACATTGGCTATATCATTGATAATTTTCTTTCTTTTTTTTAATAATTGACCATTTTGATAAATTATTATTATTAAAAATTTTAGTGTAATGATGGTAATATTGATAGTGGTTATGTATGCAAGAAGAGTCCTTAGCTTTTAGAGATACATACTAAACTGTGTATAGATGAAAGAATATGATATCTCAGGGTTAGATGAGGAATGGATGAAGGTACAGATTAAGCAAGATTGACCATGAATTGATAATGGCTGAAACTGGAGGATAACTATTTGGATATCTATTTTGCTCTTCTCTCTTTTTCCACATATGTTTAACTTCCTATGATTAAATTTAAAACAAAACAAAAAGCCATTTTACTTAGAATATAATCCAAACTCTTTATTTTAACAAGTTCTACTAATGATTTGTACCTTCCTTACCCTTGCTAAGAGTACACTTTTTTTTTTCCTTTTTCTCAGATACCCCAAGTTCATTCCATCTTAGGGCCCTTCAACTTGCTGCTACTTGAAGCCCTCTTTTCCCAGATATTTGGTGTCTGTTCCCGCTGTATATTCAGGTTTCATTTAAAGTATCACCCGAGAAAAACTGGCTGTGACAATCATCTCTCTTTTTTTTATTTTTATCAAAACACTTAGCATGATTTGACATTTTCTTTTATATTTATTTTTTTATTGACAGTTACCACCCATAAGAGTATAAATTACATGGGGGTGGTAGTAAAATCTTAACTATATTTCTCACTTTTAAATTCCCAGCACCTCAAACAAATACCTGGCAAATACGGTTGGTACTCAGTAAGTTTGCTAAGTGAATCAATTAAATATTTGTGAAGCAGTGGAATTCTAAGAACATTATTAATCTTTTACATTCAGAATATTACTAATATATACTATTGTTGCTTAGAAAATATTTAAAATTCAGCTGGAATTCTTATTAATGTTTCTAAAGGCTCATGTGTGGGAGAATTATCTCTGCTGCAAACCTTCAGAAAGATTTTTAAAAATTCACAAAATGTCAAGTTTTCTCAGCATTTATTTAAAAACTAGAGGCCTGGTGCATGAAATTCATGCACAGAGGAGGGTGGGGGTCCCTCAGCCCAGCTTGCCCCCTCTCACAGTCTGGGACCCCTCAGTGTATGTCCTACTGAGGGACACAGTCTGGCAGGCGCCGTATGTGTGTGTGTGTGTGTGTGTGTGTGTGTCAGCTGAGGGCCTGCCCTCAGCTGCACTGCGGAGGCTCAGAGCAGGTGCCCCTTGTGTGTGTCCCCACTAGGGGCCTGCTCCCAGCCGCATCAGAGGCTCAGAGCAGTCGCTGTGTGTGTGTATATGTGTGTGTGTGTGTGTGTGTGTGTCTGCTGGGATCCTGCCCCCAGCCACACCATGGAGGTTTGGAGCAGGACCCCTCTGTGTTGATTTGTCAGACTCCTGGCTTCACCTGTATGTTGTTCTCTCCCTTGAGCTGTTGCCAGGGCTGTGTGCTGCCTGCCTGCCACACTTGCCTGCTCACCAGTCACCGCGGCAGCCACGGGGAGCAGGCCCCACTGGGAGCTGACCTGCCCCCCATGCATTCGCTCTCCTGCTCCCGATTGCCATGGTGGCGGTGGCAACGGGGGGAGAGGGTGGGCCACCTGCACGTTCGCTTCCCTGCTTCGATCGCCATGGCAGCAGTGACAACAGGGAGCAGGTCCTGCTGGGGGCTGACCAGGGCCCCCCCCCCACAAGCATTTGCTCCCCTGCTCCCAATGGCCATGGTGGTGGCGGCAACGGGGGGCCACCCGCGCCTTCACTCCCCTGCTCACCATGGTGGCAGCGGCAACAGGGAGCAGATCCTGCTGGGGGCTGCCTGGGCCACCTGCGCATTTGCTCTCCTGCTCCCCATGGCCACGCTGTGGCATGGGGAGCAGGCCCTAAGGGCGGTGCTTGCCTGCTCCAGGGCAGTGCCACCTGCTCACGGGTTGCCAAGTTCATGCCTGCTGGGATCACGTTGCCAGGGTGATGCTGCCAGCGCCCTGCCCCACCACTATGGGCACTTCCATCTTTTTCTCTGAGTGACTATTAATTTGCATATTACTCTTTTATTAGAATATTTGTATTTTGGGTAATTAATGTCACATCTTGTCTAAAAGCTTTTTTCATATCTAGATAAGTAGAGGTTAAGTTTTATGATATGTTTATGTATGATATGAAACTTGATAAACATATCTTGGGTTACGTGAATAATAATGAAACACTTATAATTATATTTTCCATCAAGAAAGAATTGAGAAATACTTTATAAATAAATGTATGCAGACTGATGGTAGGTTGTGGGTTTCACACCTAGAGGGACCAGTATGTTGAGCACTAAGTGAACAGGATCTTCCACTCAAGCCAGATGCTTGTGCACTACAGTGACTTTGATGCCCTTGGCTGAACCCATCTCAATCAGGAGGAATAGGATGGAGCAGGACCTGCCCAGCCTCTTGAGGAGAGGATGCTGTGTCTTAATTTCATCTTTGGGTGCATGGCAGCTCTTCCAGTTTGTTGATTGATGATGTTTTTTAAGATATATATTTTATTGATTTCCAAGAGGAAAGGAGAGATAGAAACATCAATGGTGAGAGAGAATCATTGATTGCCTATCTCCTGCATGTCCCACACTGAGGATCAAGCCTGCAACCTGAGCATGTACCTTGACCTGGAATCAAACTGTGATCTCCTGGTGAGCCATGGCAAGTTGATGATATTTTTTGAAACTAATTTTAATTTAATTAATTTATTTGATTACTAGGGGCCTGGTGCACAAAAATTTGTGCACTCGGGAGGTTCCCTCAGCCCGACCTGTGCCCTCTCGCAGTCTGGGACCTCTCTGGGGATGTCCACCTGCTGGCATGCCTGGTCAGCCTGGATGAGGGGCTGATGGCTGTTTGCAGGCTGGCCAAGCTCCACAGTGGGATCCCTCACCCCATTGGGGTGTGGCCAGCCTGGGTGCGGGCCTGAGGGCCGTTTTCAGACTTTCAGGCTGTCCACAGTCCCTTCAGGTTTTGGGTCCCTACTGGGGTACCTGGCCAGCCTGGGTGAGGGGCTGATGGCTGTTTGCAGGCTGGCCAAGCTCCACAGTGGGATCCCTCACCCCATTGGGGTGTGGCCAGCCTGGGTGCAGGCCTGAGGGCCGTTTTCAGACTTTTAGGCTGTCCACAGTCCCTTCAGGTTTTGAGTCCCTACTGGGGTACCTGGCCAGCCTGGGTGAGGGGCTGATGGCTGTTTGCAGGCTGGCCAAGCTTCCCAGTGGGATCCCTCACCCCACTGGGGTGTGGCCAGCATGGGTGATGGGTTGAGGGCTGTTTTCAGGCTTTCAGGCTGCCCATAGCTCCCATTGACCCAACGTCCCAGCAAGGCTGGCTGGAAGCAGGTTCCTGGGATTTATCTTCTATAATTAATACACTGTTCCTTTAAGCCGAGGCCTAGGCAGGTAACGAAGCCTTCCGTTGGCTTCAACTCCGAGGCTATAATTGAGACAATGTTGCAAATATGTTGTTGCCTGGAGCCGAGAGAAGCCCAGGCAGCTGGCAAACAGTTTTACTCCTGCTGCAATGGAAGCTTCCTGTTTACTCAGCTCCGTGACTGCCGGCCTCCATGTTGGCTGGGTTAATTTGCATACAGTTGCTCTGATTGGCTGGTGGGTGTGGCTTAGGCATCCCAAAGAAATGGTCAATTTCAATATTATGCTTTTATTAGATTAGATCACCTGAAGATATGTTTTTATTGATTTTTAGAGAGAGAGGAAGTGAGAGAGACAGAGAAAAACTTTGATTGGTTTCTTTCTGTACATGCCCCAACCTAGGTATGTACCTAGGGAATTGAACCTGCAACCTTTAGGTGCACAGTGTGACACTCCAACCAACAGAACCACCTGACCATGGTGTTTGATGGTATTTTATTTAACTATTTTCTCATTAAAGGACATTGATGTTTGAGTCACTTTTTTTTTCAAATCTTGTCCTGAACATCTTTGTGTATGAGATATATAATTTGTGTTTATTAATTAATCAAAGCATGGATTATGAGTGTGCATACATGTGTATGGTGAACCAAATTCTTGCCTTTGTGAATTTGATGTTTTTCTAGGTGCCTTTACATTGTACCAAATTTTTTGAACACTATCTTAACTTTTAGTAAAAACAATTAAATTCTACTGTTAGTAAATTTCCATTATATAATATAGTATTATCCTATATAATAAAAGCCTAATATGCTAAATGTTTTGACCGTTTGACCAGTCGCTATGACGTACACTGACCACCAGGGGGAAGATGCTCCGACCATTAAGTTAACTTGCTGCTGGGGTTAGGCCTATCAGGACTGGGTGAGACAGGCCAGATATGACCTGGAGCCTTCCTGCAATCCCTTCCTGGCCCCAGTCATGCACTGGTGGGGTCCCTTAGCCTGGCCTGCACCCTCTCACAATCTGGGAGCCCTCAGGTGATGTTGGAGAGCCAGTTTCAGCCTGATCCCCACAGGCCAGTCCGAGGGACCTCACCAGTGCACGAATTCGTGCACAGGGCCTCTAGTCAACTATGATCATTGTGTTATACAATAGATCCTCAGACCTAATTCGTCTTAGAGCTATACCCTTTTAACAACCTCTCCCTATTTCCCATACATCCCAGCCCTCTTTTCTACTTTTTCTGAGTTTGCTTTTTTAAAAAGCCATGTAAGTGATACAATGCAGTATTTGTCTTTTTGTTTGGCTTATTACACTTAGCATAATGCCATCCATATTACTGTAAATGGCAGAATTTCTTTCTCATGACTGAATAATATTCCATTGTGTGTGTGTGTGTGTCACATCATCTTCATTCATCCATTGACAGACACTTAGGTTGTTTCTATATTTTGGTTATGATGAGTGATGCTGCAGTAAACATGAAGTGTAGATATCTCTTTGATATCCTATTTTCATTTTCTTTGGATATATAGCCAGAACTGAGATTGCTGGGTCATATGGCAGTTCAATTTTTTATTTCCTGAGAAACCTCCACAGTATGGCTTTCTCCCCCAATATGGCTTTACCAGCTTACATTCCCCATAAATAATGCACCAGAGTTTCCTTTCTCCATAACCTCACCAATACTCACAATCTCTTGTCTTTTTTGAGGAAAGCCGTTTTGACAGATATGAAGTGATATTTCATTGTGGTTTTGATTTGCATCTCCCTGATGATTAGTTAGTGATATTCAGCACTTTTCATGTACCTGTTGGCCATTTGTATGTCTTCTTTTCAGTTCTTCTGCCCATTTTTTAACCAGATTGATTTTTTAAAATTTTGTTTTATTGCTTATAGTACTACAACAAGTGTTAGATAGGTCTCCATTTTTCTCCCCCAACCCTCCCCCCTCCTCCCCTACCCCCCAGTGTCTTGTGTCCATTGATTATACTCATATGCATGCATGCAAGACCTTCAATTGATCTCTTAATTTTTAATTAATTAATTTATTTATTTATTTTTGCTATTGCGTTGGCTGATTTCTTTATATATCTTGGATATTAACCCCTTAACAGATAAATGATTTGTAAATATTTTCTCCCATTCAGTAGATTGTCTTTTCATTTTGTTGATTGTCTTCTTTGCGGTGTAGAAGTTTATTAGTTTGATGTATACCCACTTGTTTATTTTCGCTTTTGTTTCCTTTGCTTATTGTGTTGAATCCAGAAAATCATTCCAAAATCATGTCAAGGAGCTTACCTGTTTCTTCTAGGAGTTTTACAATCTCAGGTCTACTTTCAACTTTAACCCATTTTGTGTATGGTTATCAGATAGGGGATCCCGCTCATTCTTTTGCTGTCCATTTTTCCCCCAACACCTTTCAGTGAAGAGATTGTATTTTCCCCATTGTATATTCTTAGGGAATCAGTTTCTTAAGTTTTTACAAGATATAAACATATCAGGAAATTTAGTTAATCATTCTATAATTACCCAGAATGAAATTGAATTGTTGTCACAGTTAGTTTTTTGGGAGGAGGACAAAGGCCCTGAGTTTTAAAAATATAGGATGAAGGCATCTTGTAAAAAAATGTTTTAATCATTTTTAAGCATAAGGTATTATGCAAGGCCTTTAGACAAAAATACTATTACTTAACCACTCATATCTCAGGAACTTTATTATTTAGGTAAACTTAAAATAGTTTTTCAAATATGACAGGATCCATGAAATGGAGTATAAAAATAAACTTAGAATGAGTAGTTCTTGAAAGAAGGCAGACACCGTCCTTGTAGCTTCATAGGTAGTTGGTTTTCTTTCAGTTTGTTGACCATAAGTAAACTAGTCTACTTCTCCTACAGTCATCATGCTTATAGCACCTCCTACTCTGTAGAACCCAGGGCCTCCAGAACACACAACCGTTTTGACTTTAAGTGTTCCATGTTTCTATGAATGGACTGTATCCCATGACAAATTTCAGTTGTTATGAAAAGGAGAGGACAAATTTAGGAGTATTGATGAAAATTTTATGTGTAGAGCTTTGCTGCAACAATTATTTGGCGGTTTAAAGACACCCAGATCCAGTTTTTTACCCTGGAATTAGAAACTTCTGTAGCACACACTGCTGATGAGTATGGAGTGGCCCTCCACTAAGGCAAGAATGC
>PVJC01030230.1:0-21337 GCA_004026665.1 Murina feae | reverse complement strand
CGGAGCTGAGCTGAAGGGCGCAGCTTCACTTTCTCTCCTGCCGCAATGGAAAGGGCTGTTTACTCAGGTCCGGGAGTGGCGGCCGCCATGTTGGCTGGGCTAATTTGCATACAGCCGCTCTGATTGGCTGGTGGGCGTGGCTTACCCTGTCTCGGAGAAACGGTTAATTTTAATATTTCGCTTTTATTAGTTTAGATTGCTATATTCTGAGTAAAAGCCAAAATCCTTACAAGGCCTGTATGATATGGTTCTAATTGCCTCTGTGACCTCATCTGCTGTGACTACTTAATTCCTCACTACCAGCTCTGGTCTAGCCACACTGGTCTCAAGAATGCAAGGCAATCTCAACCTTGGGACTTACCAGATGCAACTGCTGACCATCAGCCCTCCATTTTGCTTTTGTTCCCCATCTCTACTCCCCTGCCTTACACTCATTCCCCTTTCTGTGCAGTACCTATAATAATGCATCACCATAATCGTATATATGTGTGTACATGTATTTAATTATTGCCTTCCTCTCTCTCTATTAGGTTGTTAACATTAAGAGGACCGAGTTTATCCTCAGTTGTTATTCACCATTATCTCCCAGAACATAAAAGAATGTTCAACATTCTTTTTAATAAATATTTGCTGGATAAAATAATGCATCCAAGTATGAATGAATGATAAATGGATGTTGATCAATATGGTCTGATGTAGAAACATTAATGTTTAAAATAATTTTAAGCCATGTTTCTAAATCTGATGATTTGCCTGTATTTAATCCAGAATAAAACACAGGAAGGGAAAAAATTTGCCACTTACCTTGTTCACTTAATTCCAGACAATGTATTTAATGACTCTATTTTTAGTTCAGTTCATGCTTTCACCCTCTGTCTCCTAGGTGGCTTTTAGAATCTGAAAATTTTTGAGTAGGCTTGCACTATTCATTTAAAGGATTTTATTTTTTATTGTCAGGAAATCTATCTTACACCTTTAACATTGGTAGTATTATTTAAATTATACTTCAGGTCTATATTTAAAATCATTTGCATTTCCACCCCAGTTATTTTTTAAGAATCCATTTTTCCACCTTCACTTTATAGTCCCTGTTTCTACTCTCCATAAATTTAAAATAAGGCAGATCCTTTTTATTCTCCTACTAGTTTCTTTCTAATCTACACCCATATATCCGATCTCACGGCTACTCTTATTACATCCTCAGAATAAAGGGGGGGAGTGATATTATTAAATATGGCACTTCCTTTTACCTTATTTAAATGTCTCATAATATAACTATTTTAACTTAAAATTAATTTTAAATTAAAATAGAAAAAAAGCTTGTTACTATAGAGTTAAAAATATAAGAAAACACAATTCTTGAGCTGATACTCTGCTCCAGACTCTGAAGCTAAGCACTTTTCTATATACTATGTGTCTACTTTCCATAGATCTGTAAAGAGAGTGTTTTTATTTTACAGTTGGGGATACTTAGACTACGGGAGATCCAATGACTTGCCTGCAGTTTCAGAGCTACCAGGTAGCAAGGCAAGAATTTGAATGCACTTCTGATGCTGAAATCCATACACTTTTTTATAGGGGTAGGGAAAATGTCCCAATAAAAGAATTAGGCTAAATGATCCCTAAGATTTCTTTGAGTACTAACCATCTTTGAGTCTAGAAATCCACGCAATATTTGCCTATAACTGTAGCAACTTAAAAACCAAGCAACCTCAAATTACTAGTCATTTTAATCTAACAACTAAGGGTAAGCAAATATAAGCAACATATCTGAAGAGCACAACAAAAGTATGACTCTTGAGCTCATATGTGAAAGAGGTCCAATTCCTAATGTCTTTTCCACTGTATCCCAGGTCCATTCATGACAAGTGTTTGGAATTCAAATGGCAAAATTTAGACGAATGGAGAAACCATGGTTTAACTTAATACATATCAAGTACCAAGAGTATGCATAGTATAAACTTGGATATTCACAGCACACCTTGTCATCGGAAAAGCTTGCTATTGTTACCAAATTAAGTCACATAAGTATGCTTGTGCTCTGCCCTTCAGATTCAGAGCAGAGTTGTTGAGATTAAGTCACCAACATTACAGTCATGGTAACCTCAGTTAGCCCATGGTGACCAACATGCTTTCCATATACAGCAATGGCACACCCTGTGATTCACAGTCAAGGGGCTTACCAGAGAGAGCAGGTTCTGAGAGGCTCACAGGTCAGGAACATGAGCTCCACAAGGGCAAGACAGCAAATGGCTCATTCTTCTCATGTGCTAAAGGTGCCTGTCATGAAGTAAGGGATAAAGTTCCCTCTGAGATAATGCCCAGCCCACCACCACCACCAATAGACCCCAAGTCAAGAGAACCATGGAACGTTTGAGCTGTTGGGCACATGTAATATCACCTACTGGGCTAATGAGGCCATGAGACAGTGAGTGACCCACACAAAGCCAGAGTGATGTTGAAGTAGAATTGGGACGTCAGTTGACTTTGTTTTCATCCTTCCTGAGGGTGATATTGCAGAGTGCTTAAAAGCTCTGAATCACGTTGTAGCTCTTTTTGCTTTCAAATCCTGTTTCTGCTTTATGTTAACTGTATGGGTGAATCTAAGTCACTTAATTTGAGGCTCAGTGATAAGGACTGAATAGGATACTGGATGACAGATATTGCCACCAGGCCTCACACAAGGTAGGTATCGACAAATGCTAACTATTGATGTGATATTATTTATTCACAATATCAAATATATTATGAATTACTATTAATACTAAGAAGGGGAAAAGTAAAAAGTGGGGTATTTTAACTGGTTTATATCTTTGTGGAGTTCTTTGAGGCATCCACTTTATTCTGTATATATGGTCTGAAACTCCTAAAGTCCCTCCATTGTAACCATGGATGCGTGACCCAGAATTTTGGATCATTTCTCCCTGGATGGAGCCTCAGAGTCTGACCTGCACAAGAGATCCTGACCTGCCTCACGGACTGCAGAATATTCAATTGATTTCAATTTCAGTAATTTTAATTCAATTAAACCCAGATTCAATTACAGTAATTGGAAGGAGTTATGTTTGAGAAATGGAGTGACTAGATTTATCAAACACTCACGATGTGTGGCACAATCTTACAGGTAGAATAAGTCCTAGTAGGGTTTAACAAACATGCCTCCTCATTTCTCTTCCAAAACCCTGCTTCCCACTTCAGCGTCTGCCCAACAATGCCTCCCACTGGGCCCCATGCTGCTACCTTCCATGAACATGTGCATCTTCTCTGGACATACCTCACGGACTTTGTAGTGACATCAGTAGTCTGAAAATTAGCCTATTGACTCACACTCAAGTGTTTATAAGGGAATGAGGTTTGGACCTTCCTGGGGACACTTGCATTCACAAGGAGTTGAGACTTTAACAAAGAAATTAACCTTCAGTTACAGAATTTTAAGTAAGAAAAAGAGAAATATATTTTAAAGTGCATTATTTTTCCAGTTCTCCCTGGTAGTGTAATTTCAAGATCTGCCTATTCTGTTAATGAAAAATACTAAGTAAGAACTTCTTGAAAAAAAAAATTAAGCTTAAAAGGAAGTAATCCTGCTTGGTATTTAAACTTCATTTCCTGTCTTAGGATTCAGTCCCCTGAGTGAAACTAAGGCTATGTTGAAAACACTAAGAGAGGCCATCTCCATCACACCCCCACAGCAAGATGGCTCAAGAGCCTGTATTGATTTTAATTTACCCCAACAATTGAGCACCTACTATGTGCAAGATTAGACAGCATGGAAAGAGAAAAATTAAATTTTTGTTTTAGTCAGATGCCAGTCACTCAGCAGCTAATCTCAGTTAGAATTAACCTTATTTGGGCGCACATTTCTTTCTTTATTGTTTAATCCAACTATGTGGTTAATTTTGTTCACGACTGCCTTCTTCAGTAGATGAGATCCCTCTCCACAGAAGAGACCATTTTCTGGACATTTCTGTATGCCCCAACACTTAACACAGTAACTGGCCCTTAGTAAGTACCCCTAGACATGTAGGCCTAAAAATTCCAACCCCATAGCCATTCCTTGGAGCTGGTAAACAAGTTCTCTAGGTTAAAAGACTCACTTCCAAAGTGAAAAATTCAGTTACTATAGTGAATAACGGGAGTCAAAATATAAAGTTATCACATATATTTAGGATTTTTTTAGGACAAAATGAGACATATTGTTAAAAAATAGTTCCACATCTTTAAAGTAATATTTTGATCATAAGATGATATAAAATTATGCTAATCATATGACTAAATACTCTTTCCTAAAAAAATAAAATTATATGATGCAAAATTCAATAAAACAATCACTTAAAATTAGGTTGCAATTTTATTTTATTAGTAGTAAAGTTCAAAATACCTTGTTAGTGTTAGTAAAACATTTAGTCTGGTTTCAAAAATATTTTTTTTTCTTCTAAGGTTATCAGCAAGCCTGGATTACAAACATTTTATTTTTATTTATTTATTTATTTATTTATTTATTTATTTATTTATTTATTTTTTTATTTTGGTTAATTATTACTGGTGGAAATTTTTTCCATTGATTTTCTTTTATGAGAATAGAAAGGAGGGGTGAAGGGGAAAGAGGAGAGAAAGAGAGAGAGAGAGAAGCAAACATAGATGTGAGAGAGCCACATGAATTGGTTACCTCCCACACATCTCCAACTGGGGAGGGGAACCTGCAACCCAGATACATGTCCTTGACCAGAATAGAACCCACCACTTGTAGGGGCAAGTGCTCTAACCAATGAACGAGCTAGCAAGGATGAATTATGAATATTTTAGAGATTCATGTGTTTCTGATGTCCAAGAGTTATAATTTAGAGAAAGCAACCTTTTTGTCATAGTAGCATTTGTACATAACCATGAGGCAGTGAATTCACATTCCTCTTATCCTCTTGGTCTTTTCTGCTCTAGAGAGTCTGGCAACTCTACTCATTCTGTTCACAAACTCTCATTAAAATGTAATTTTAGAACATATTTATTTAAAAGATTTACCTCCTTAAAAGTAAAAAAATAAAAATCCTCTTTGAATTAAAAACACAGCAACAACAACAAAAAACAGCAACAACAACAACAACAAAAAACCACAAAGCAGGTCTCCCTTTTTCTACCTGTAAGTTAATAGAGTCTGGAGTAAATTACTTTTTCTTTGTTTGCATTTATAAAGGCATGTCAAATTTCTAGTGCAAGCAACATTTATCTCACTTCTGAACAATATAACTTGTGATCACTAGTTATTTTTTAAAAGGGATATTTCTTTTAACCAGTTACCTTGAAGGTACATATTTTCTTGATTTTACATTAATGTTGATATTAAAATGAAATATAATTTCTTTTGAACATACTTCAAAGAACTGCCTTCAGTTTCACTTGGAGATGGTTTGCCGTCATATCACCTTGAATCAGTGACTCAGCTTTGCCTTGCTCAGGCAAATGCAGCAATTGCTCTGGCATTAATACTAGGGAGGTGTTTATAGAGAGTGTGATTAAGGAAGCACATAAAAGTCCCAATATATGTTTTTGTAAATATTCTATTTCTTTTCAGCCTCTGACAGTTATTGATACATTTTGGGGATTTCTGGGGCATTTGATGTTTCAAGACACTGATAAGATAGAATGGTTAAAAACTATATGAGTGTTTGGGCCTACATCAGATCAAAGTAATCCTATATAATAAAGAAGGGAATATGCAAATTGACCATCACTCTGGTCAATTTGCACCCACAGCTGAGGCTAAGTTCCCATAAAGAGCCTTAAGGAGCAATCAGCAGGGACCTGAGGCTGCGCGCCTACCCACCCCCTGCATGGGGTTTGACAGGGGACCTCAGGTCATACCTTCCACCCGCAGGGCTTGACAGGACACCTCAGGCTGCTCCCCCCACCCTGGCACCAGGCCAGAGGAACTCAGGCTGCACCCTCTTCCCTGGTGCCAGGCTGGGGCATCTCAGGTCATGCTCCCCGCCCTGGCCCCAGGCCAGGGGACCTGAGGCTGTGCCCCCGACCCCAGCACCAGGCCAGAGGACCTCAGGCTGTGCCCCCTGCCCCAGCACCAGGCCAGGGGACCTCAGGCTGTGCCCCCTGCCCCGGCACCAGGCTGGGGGATCACAGGCCACTCCCTTCACCCAGCAGGGCTTGATGGGGGACCTCAGGCCATGACCCCCTGCCCTGGCACCCAGGGGACCTAAGGCTGCACCCCCCCAACTGGCAGGGCTTGACAGGGTGGGACCGGCCGGGTCTGGATCTAGCCCAATGAAGGGGGGCTGTCCAGGTTTGGGTCTCAAGCAATTCTGAGGTGCACATGGGTGGTTGAAGACTTGACTCTGGGTTCCATGGTGCACCCCAGACTCTGACAAGAGGAAGATTTTCATATACATTTTATTAATTTTCTTTAATCTCTGACACTTCTATTATAGAGAAAGGGCAAATAGCAATATTAAAATATTTCCTCTAATTAATCCCCTTTTAATGTGCATGAATTTCGTGCACTGAGCCACTAGTAAAAATATTTTTTTTAAAGAAATCTGTTGCTATTTCCTTTCCATGTAACTTGGAGCAAGAAATGATTTTCTGAGCACCTATTTCCTTATCCTATATAATAAAAGTCTAATATGCAAATTGTCCCCTTGGGAGTTCGACTGACTGGGAGTTCGACCACCTGCTATGACATGTGCTGACCACCAGGGGGTGGCATGGAACAAAGGAAGGCCCGATTGGCCCTGATTGCCAGCTAGGCCTAGGGAACCTACTGGTGCATGAATTTCATGCACAGTGCTTCTAGTTAAATATAAGGATGAGGTTCATATAGCATTACTTATTAAAATTATTAAAATTTTATCTATGTGATTACAACTTGTCACCAGCATTGAGGACCACAGATTTGTGTTGATATCAGAAGGCAGGAGAGGCTGAATAGAGAGTAGAAGGGAAAGTTCTCAAGGCAGAAGAGTAATATTTGCCAAAGCACTAGAAGGAGTTTACCATATTTAAGAATTAAAAGGTAAAAACTTGGAGGTAGATTAGGCAGGGATGTTATATCCAGGTCCTTCTGTAAGCTCTTTGAAGGATTTGAGATTTGATTCTAAATTCAATAGAAAGATATTAAACATAGAACTGGCATGATCCATTTTTAAAGATTACTATGGCTCCTCCCTCAAAAAAGAAGGGTCAAAAGAGGAACAGGGAACTAAGAAGGTAGGAGAGAATGGTGATGGCTTACACTGGAATTGTAGCAATCAATACAAGTGAGGAGGTAATTATTTTGAGCTATTTAAGAACTAAAACTGACATTATGGTGAATGAACTAAATGCATGGTTGGTTATGGAGAAATGTGAAAGAAAATCCTGGTTTGAACAGCTGGGGAAAAGAATGTGCATTTGCTTAGCTGTGGAACACTGGAGAAGAGGCATGTGTGTGTAAATTTGAGTAACCTGTGAAACTGCTTACTAAGGGAGGGACCACTGTATATGCTGCTGATTTCCAACTTTGTATGTCTAGACATTTTTCCTTAAACCCATATACAACTGCTTACTAGACACCTCCACCTGTGAAACAACCAGGTGGAGGTGTCTAGTAAGCAGTTGTATATGGGTTTAAGGAAAAATGTCTAGACATACAAAGTTGGAAATCAGCAGCATATACAGTGGTCCCCCCCTTATTCGTGGTTTTACATTTGCAGTTTCAGTTACTCATGGTCTGAAAATATTACATTGAAAATTTCAGAAATAAACAATTTATAAGTTTCAAATTGCATGAGTTTCTGAGTAACATAATGAAACCTCATGCTTTTCTACTCCATTCTGCCTAGGTTGTGACTCAGCCCTTTGCCCAGCATACCCACAATGTGTAGGCAACCCACCTATTAGACACTTAGTAGCCAATCTGTTATCAGATCTATATGACTACATACAGTGTTTGTGTTTAAGTAATTTTTATTTTACTTACTAGTGGCCCCAAAATGTAGGAGTAGGGATGCTGGCAATTTGGATATGGCAAAGAGAAACCATAAAGGCAAATATATATATATATATATATATATATATATATATATATATATATATATATATGTAAATATAACTCATCTGAAATGGTTAAAAAAGGAGATAGTAAACAAACTTTCCAAAACCACCTGAGCAAACCATGCCTATTCTTTCTATTACTAAAGCAACATAGTGATATTATCTATACAACTGAAACCACAAAGTCTTCCTCCAAAATTCTAATTCTCAAATGGTTGTGTTTGCATTCAAGAGTAGTATGTACAAGGTGACCACCTGAGGTGAAACTTTCAGTCTGTGAAAAGTGAAAATTAAAGTGTTTTTGAACCTTGATAAAGTGAATGGCAACTCCCATTTGGGTGAGGCATTTGCTATGATTTTTTTTAAATATCACCAAATAACAGTTTCAAGCTACCCAGAGACAAAACCAAAGTAATTTTCTCCTATTCATTGGTTCCCTACCCAAGACATTCCAATTGCTTTTGAATTGTTTTGAGCCCTCAGCTGATGATGGCTTTATTTCCAATATCTTAAGTTCAGTATCCCTAAGTTGAAAAGCTTGTTTGGATAAAAATGACATACTCCACAGACAAGAGAGTGTCCAAGTAGATAAGTTATTCAACCTCCTTTGTATTAAAGACAAGAAGATGTCTGCCCTCTGTTCTCACCTCCCAATGACAGAAGGCATGATATCCAACCACAACTCTTACTTCTCTGAGGTGTGTTCAATGTGACACCCAGACACAACTTTCTAACCTAGTGAAGACATTACAGGGTGGCTTCTCTCTGTTCCTTAGTAGAAATATTAAGCTGTAAACAAGCAGGATTTCTGGACAATGATGGTCTTCTGATGGGAGTTTAGCAAGCATTGCTCAGTTTTCTCTTGCAAAATAAAGGCATAAAATCTTGGTGTGACTTAACATTCCTTAATATACTTATTTCCCATGAAAGGGAAAAATTATGACTTTTTAAATGGTTCTTCAGTCTATTCATTTTAAGTATGGTTTCTTAAGTCCTGTAAAAGGGAATTTGACTGAGGACTCCTCTTACATAATGGCTGGCAAGGGTTTTGAAATATAAATAGCAGAATGTTCTGAACCAAAATAATGTACCTGAGCAGAGATAAAACTTACACATATGTGATATGTAAGTGGAAGTGAACAATTTTTTTAATAAATTTTACCAGGGTGATATATAATAAAAGGCAAATATCCAAATTGTCCCCTGGAGAGTTTGACCAACCAGGAATTTGACCACTCGCCATGACGTGCATTGACCACCAAGGGGCGGCACAGAATGAAGAAAGGCCCTGGCTGACAGCTGGTAGCAGGGGGAAGGAAGGCCCCAGCCAGCAGCCAGAAGGCTCCAATTGGCCCTGATCATCAGCCAGACCTAAGGACCCTACCTGTGCATGAATTTTATGCACTGGGACTTTAGTTGAATAATAAGATTATATAGGTTATATAGGTTTCTACTGTACATTTCTATGATACATGATCTATATATTTCATTATGTGCCCAGAACCCAAAGTCAAATCATCTTCTTTCACCATTTATTTGACTTCTTCTACCCTTTACTATTCCCCCACCATCCTTCCCTCTGGTAACCACCATACTGTTGTCTGTATCTAAAAGTTTTATCTGTTTTTCTTATTTGCTCAGTTGTTGCTTTTAGTTTTACATCCCATATATGAGTGAAATCCTTTGGTTCTTAACTCTGTCTGATTTCTTTTGCTTAGCATGATATTCTCATGGTTCTTACATATTGTCATAAATGGCAGTATTTCATCTGTTCTTATGAGTAGTACTCCATTGTATAATGTACCACATCTTCTTTATCTAATCCTCTATCAAAGGACAATTCATTTGTTTCAATGTCTTGGCCACAGTGAACATATGGGTGCATATATCTTTGTGAATAAATGTTTTCAAATTTTGGGGGTAGATACCCAGAAGAGAGGTTGCTGGGTCATATGTTAATTCTAGTCTTAATTTTTTGAGGAACCTCCATACTGTTTTCCATAGTGGCTGTACCAGTTTACATCCCACCAGCAGTAAGTGAGGATTCTTTTTTCTTCACAACCACTCCAATACTTGTTATAACGTGTCTTGTTGAAAGATAGGTAAGTTGGCTCCAGTCCTCCAAGAAACAGATGTCAAGACAGGATTAGACATTCAAGAGATTTTAGGATCTTTAGAATCTTTATTTTCCTTCCCCACCTAATTTATGTAGCCCCCTCTCACACTCTGGATTCTTGTATAGTAATGTTTTTTCAATATATAGCTCAGTAGGAAAAGAAGAGTATTTAGCTGAATTAATAATAATACAACTGATATTCTTTGGACTTATGTCAAGTTCCTGGGACCACTGTATTATATATCTTACATTCACTGTGTTACTTAGTTCTCATGGTAAACCTATGTGGTATGTGGAGGGGGTCTATTATTATCCTCATTTAACAGATTAGAAATTTTATTTAAGCAATTTATCCAAAGGTATAGCCAATAAATGTTAGGGTCAAGATTTTTGTCTAGACAGTTTGATACCATGTCCCATTCCTTTAAACTAAATTATATCCCCCAAATAAATGAAAAAAAAATCAGTAAATTGATAAAGATGCATTCATCAGGCATCCATGGTGTTCTTGGTGACATGGAGGAGAAGAAAGGACAGGGATACCTGACTTCTATGGCCTTACAATATAGCCATGTAACCAAGAAGACAAATATTTTTCAGATAAATGATATGAGACTATATATATTTAAATACTAAATTATATGTCTCATTCTGGAAGTGCTGTGGGAATTCAGAGGAAAGATGATTCAATAAGCACTAAAGTTAGGCAGAGCAGAATTAGATAGAGATAGGCAGAGAGTAGAAGAGAGGCCTTACAGCCCAAGGGAATCCTATATGATAAAAGCCTAATATGCTAAGTGTCCAGCCATCTGGTCATCTAAGTGTGCTATGCTAATGATATGCTAAGACCACTCAACCGCTCACTATGACATGAGCTGATTGCCAAAGGGACAGACACTTCAACAGGTAGGTTAGCTTGCTGCTGGGGTCCAGCCAATCAGGACTGAGCACAATAGGCCAGACATGTCCTGGAGTCCTTCTATGATCCTTCCCCAGCTGGCCAACCTCCCGTGTCCCTCCCAGGCCCAGATTGTGCACCACTGCAGTCCCTCGGCCTGGCCTGCACCCTCTCACAATCTGGGACCTCACAGGGATGTCAGAGAGCCAGTTTTGGGCCTGATCCTGCAGACCAAGCTGAGGGACCCCACTGGTGCACAAATTCATGCACAGGGCCTCTAGTAATAGGAATAAAATCTTAGGAGCAGAAATGAGTAACATAGTCCTGAGACTATTCTAGGATGAAATCATAAGACTGGCAGCATATATATGCAACCAGAGTAGGTTTCGTTGAAAGCTAGGTGCTTCATTAATGCTCACTGAGTCAGTGAGTCAATGAATAAGTGGATGAATAAATGATCATATTTCCAAAATTATGAAATGACCAATTGATACAATTAAATTTTCTCTCTTCTTGTGTGTGTGTGTGTGTGTTTGTGTGTGCACATGTGCCTTTAAGTCTAATGATAAGATGCTATGAAAAGGTATGAAAAGGTTAAAACAAAATTAAATCTCTAGCATACACTTTCACTTTAAAATATACCATTATAAATCAGATGCCTAGAATTATAATAGAAAATGTTAGATTTTATTACCTACTCCTATAAATTTCTATAAATTTCAGCCACACTGTGGTTTTACTAATAATAATAACTTTTAAAAAAAACACTAATAGGATCCTTATTGAAGCTAAATCTCAAAAAGGAAATTTATCTCAAAGGATGGAAAAAATCAGAGAAGGATGAAAAGTATAAAGTAACAAAATGAATTACATGTTTTGAGTGGAAAAAGGACCCCTGAACACTTAAGTGTTTTCTTTAAAATAAATTGAGAAACATATCCTATATATACATGGGAAGTTAGTGGTAACTTGATAGGTCAATTTAAGATTTCTAATGTTTTAGGCTGGAAGGAATTGGGGTCACAAAATACAGACTCTTTCCTTATCAAGCAATAGATCATACAATGACAGCCCATGTGAACACACAGCACATCTTCAGAATTTTAAGGCTGTAAGAAGGTCAACATGTGGCTGTGTTCTTTGTTTCCTATCTCCAGTCAAGTTTAGAATGTTTTGTGTATCACAATATGAGGAGAAAAAAAATGCCATGAAAAAAAACTTTAAAATGAGCTTTAGCATGAGGAAAAAATTCCCCTGGCTTTGTTGAAAACTTACATTCAATTTATACAAATCATTTGACCAATCATCCATCCTCACAGATGAAATATTCAGCAAAAATTAATAGAGATGAAATAAAATGCAAACCTCACCCTTCCCCATCTTATGAATTCAGTGACAGGGAATACAAGTAGTAAATTAAGAAATTTGTTAAAAGAAATCCATGACCAACCTACCTCTGTATTTTGGGCTGGAACATCACCTATGGTACTGCTTTGTCAACAAGGATTCCCAATGACAGCATGAGCCAGCAATTCCCAATTAAAACATTTTTTTTAATTTAAAGCAATTTAATGACTACACAAATTATGTTTTCTCAACCAGATAGGAATCAATGACTCTTTGGGTGGATCAGAAGACTTGATTAGGATGATATCTCTCACTTGTGTTAAATGAAACATTAGTTTCATGGGATGTTCACAGCTGTGATAGGAAGATAATAATGCTATGATTAAAGGCTGGATAAAACAAAATGTCTTTGCTATTGGGATTCTCTGACTCCTTCATATGATGATGTGCATTATTAGCATCAAGGGGAAATATCATGTAGTATTTTTTAAATTAGCTTGACTATTGAACTCATTTTTCGTGGAGCTTAAGATAAATTTTTAGGAAGTCAAATATTTTTTCAAGAAGATAGGGGGAGAGAGAGAAACCAAGATGGCAGCATAGGTAAACATCTGAAATTGCTGCCTCATACAACCATTTCAAAACCACAACAAAAAGAAAAAACAGACACCACCCAGACCCACAGGAAGGCTGGCTGAGTGGAAATTCTGCAACTAGAAAGAGACTGAGACTCAGAGGAGGTGCGGAAATAAAGTGCAGAGCTACAGAGATGCATGGAAAGGGCTCTCAGAAAAGGCTGGCAACTGAGGACACGGTTCACTTTTTCAATCTGGAGAGAGACACAAGCTCCTGATGGCTCTGAACTCCAGTTCCGGGCGAGTCTCTGGGGACCCAGACTCATACGGGGAGAAGCTGGACTGTCTGGCACTGAGAGGAACTCCAGAGCGGCTTTCTCTCAGCAGTGCTGAGGGACACTAAGACCTGGTGCCTCTTAGGGCAGGGTTGAGAATCAGCCATAGCTGTTTGCTTCACCCTGTTGATTCCCCAAGACCCTGCCGCACCCAAGCTGTGCAGAGGCTTTTGCATATAAAAGGCTGGGTAGCCTCAGGCAGAAGCTAAAATAGCATCTCCTTAGAGATCCAAAAGCCAGTGTACCCAGTGGTCAGAGTGGGAACATCCAGATTACAACTCCTCAGATCCAAAAGGGTCACACTCAGGGGGCAGACTCAGTGAGCACCAAAGCTCCACTGAAGCAAGTCTTGCCCCATAAGGGTGTCTCCAGCACAGAAGTTCTTCCACCGTAGACACAGCTGATTCTCACAGCCAAGTGGCCTGGAGGTCAATTCTTCCCAGGGATACCAACAACAATCAACGCTTGGCTACAACAAGACTGTTCACAAAGCCTACAAAGGGGTGCGCCAAGAGTGTCCACCTCAGGTAATTGGGGAGGCTGATGTATTTTTTCCATTGATTTTTAGAGAGAGTAGAAGGGAGAGGGAGAGACAGATGTGAGAGTGACACGTGGTTTGGTTGCTTCCTGCATGCCCCCAACCAGGGCTGGGAGCTTGCAACAGAGGTACATGCCCTTGACCAAAATCAACCTCGGGACCCTTTGGTCCATAGGGCAGGCCAGCACTCTATCCACTGAGCCAAACCGGCTAGGACTCCTTTTTAATTTCGTTAAACATTCTATAGGTAGAAATATTTTTCTAAAAGAAAGATTTCGTATGGAAGTTAAAACATTCGAAAATTTAAAGAAACATGTTTTTAAATTAAATTCTTCAGAAGAAAATAAATAAATATAAAAAGTAGCATAAAATATGGATAAATCTGAACTTGAAAAAAAATTGGATATCTTATCACCCTCAAACTTCTATTAGCATCCCTAACAAAAGCAATAATTTTAAAATTATTTAAAATGTTTAATAATTTTAATAATTTTTATTTTCCATCAATTGTTAAGAAATAGAAATTAAAACTATACTTGATTATAATCTGGCAAGAGATATTTACTATTCTTTGAAAATCTTAATCTCAAAATTTGGAAATCTATATTTTTAATAAAATGAGATTAAACTAAATGTGTGGATAAATACAATTTTTAGAAAAGATATGCATAGCTTGTAATACCTTTAAAGTGTTTAATTATTTCAGAAAATTGTCATGAGGATTTATCTTTTGTAATAAAATTTTGAGTATTTTATTACCATATTCAAACATAAAGAAACAACTGCTTCTTACAAAATAATAATTTCTAAAAAACTTAAAAGATGAAATAGGAGAGCTGACCTACTTGCAAATAGCTGAGAGAAGATTTTACAGAAAAGTGGATAGAAAAGTAAAAAAGGAACTTGCTATGTAAACAGAGCAAGGGAGTCAAACAAGCAAGACGTGTTTGTGAGTCAGGGAAGAGAGTAACCCAAGACTTACATGTTCTGTGGCTTATTAGCAGTGGAATAAAATATAAAGGTGCTACTCTCCGGATTAGGACAAGAAGTTACAGACAATGTGTTTGTTGTATCAATTTCAATTAAATTTAGAATACAATAGGTCCTGATGTGTGTGTGTGTGTGTGTGTGTGTGTGTGTGTGTGTTGTTTCCCTAGGTCTTCTATAGAATTCAAGGAATAAGTATTTGGCAAAGCAAGGTAAAAAGGGAGGGAGGGAGGGAGGGAGGGAAGGAAGGAAGGAAGGAAGGAAGGAAGGAAGGAAGGAAGGAAGGAAGGAAGGAAGGACAGACAGCATGAAGAATGCTATGGAAGCAAATTATTTTTTATTTTATTGGGTGAATAGCCAAGAAAAACAACTCAATAAATTCCCAATTGTTTGGATATTAAAGACTTTCACCACAGTTGAATTTGATTTCAGGACTGGTTGATTTATCTGATCAAAGTCCAGACTGTTTCCTCTTCTCAGGTCAGCCATCCTCACCATTGGCTGTACCCTTTAAACATAGAACAGTGTGACCACCACAGTTTCAGGGAACATATCCAGGTATGACAATGTCAGAGATATTATTTCCTCTCGTGGCATTTTCTTAGATGTGAGGAAAGCTCTTTCCAGATCCTCCTAGAAAAATTATCCTCATATTTTATTGATTCATAAGCCCATTCCTCAGAGTCACGGGGTTACCCTCATCCAATGAGACTCCTCCTTAAGCTGGAGGTGTGATCAGTTTTTCCAGAGGCATATGGCTGGAGGAGGAAAAGGTAAATATCTGGAAACAATTTTTTAAAAGGAACATGTTGACTGAGTTTTTAAAGACCAAAGAGACAGTATCTCTGGAGCTTAGATAATAAATACTAAAGAAAGCCTAATTTAAAGCAATTATTTGATTAAGCATCCCCTATTTGCATAATTTTCCTCTTCTAAGAGGAGGAAAGCCATTAAACTTAAGAGCTCAGTTTCGGGAAACCTCACTTTTTAAACATTTACTCTGGCATCCTGGTTCTTTCCTGCAAATAGCCTACTACATGGATCCTTGCAATAACTCAGTTAAGAATAATGGCAATGCTCTCAGGCGTTCAACTCATCTGCTTTTTAAGAAAAGACAAATCATGACATAGTGACGTCGGTGGCTCCCGGAGGTCTGCCATGGCCCTCTCCCCCTGCTGCTCGAGAAAACAAGTATCGATCCATCCAGTGCCCCATTCTTGTCCTGACAACTGGTTGTTTACTGTTATTAACAAGTCCCTTTCAAGGTAATCTGAAATAATTAATGTGTTGGTGAGTTAATTAACTCAGTGTTAGAAGTGAAATTTAAGACAACTGTCTCTATGAGCATTACATTTAAAAAAAAAAACAAAAAAAAAAAAACAGAGAGAGATGAAATTATCTTTCATTCCACAAAGCATGAGACCGAAGTGGCCACTAAGATTTGATGGGATCAGAAGTGAGGCCAAGTGGCAGTGACACTACTGCTCCAGTCTGAAGACCATTCAATCTGCCCAAGAGGTAAGGTCTCTCCACTTGCTTCAGCCCTTCGTCCCACCTGAGCCCCGCTTTAGTGGGGAGAGCTCTTTAAACTTAATAACTCATAGAAGTTTTTCTCTTAGAGCTGAGGGATATTTGTGAGGTAAAGTGTTTATTTGTCTAGTATGTTTTCCGTTTTGAGAAATATAAGGTTCAGTGGGCTGGCTGGAGCATAGGGCATTACAATAGAATTACACAGAGCAAGAGGGGCAGATGAGGGAAAAGAAATCAAAGGAGAGAGGGCTTCTAGCACCTCTAAGAAGTTTGTGCAATACTGAGAAGCAAATACTTAAGGCAAAGACTAAGGAAAAATTTGCACCCTGCTTTGGATCCTGGTTGATCGTAAGTAACATTCTATATTTTCCAACAGTGAATCGAACCAAGCCTGCAGGGCATAGCGACACAGGCTCGGGCTCGACAGGGAAACTTCACTCCAGATTCAATTCCATGAGATTCAAATTCCACCAGCTTCCTCACTGACTTCTGACTCCAGGATTAGAAATAGCATGGGCAATGGTCTTTCCCTTGCTCCTTTGTTGGTCTGGGTGGATCGTATGAATCTGTCAAGTTTCCAGGTGATGCTGAATCTGCAGGTCCAGAGATTGCACTTTAAAAATCACTCTCGCATTCAGTGATTCTCAGTCTTGGCTACATGTTTAAATCCCCTGAAGAAAAAAAAAAAAAACTTAAGTAGAGATATGCAGTTTTTCCAGAGATTGTGATTCCAATGCCAGACTAAGGTAGAGCCCTAGCATCATTTTTTTTTAAACTTACCAGATGTTTTTACATTTAGGGGAATAAGTAAAAATTATAAATTGTGACAATGCATAATGCCAGCCAGGATGCAGAAAACTGGGTCTCTCAGGCTTCACTAATGGGATAGTAAAGAGTATAGACACTATGGAAAAATGGTTTGACAGTTTCTTTAAAAACTAAACATACACTTAACACATAACACAGTAATTGTAACTCCTGCCTTTTATCCCAGAGAAATGGACGCATGTTTTCACAAAAGCCTGTACACAATACTTCATAAAAGTTTTATTTATAACTAGAGGCCCGGTGCACAAAAATTTGTGCACCTTGGGGGAGGGGGTCCCTCAGCCCATCCTGTGCCCTCTCGCAGTCTGGGAACCCTCAAGGGGTGTCCATCTCCTGGCTTAGGCCCACTCCCCAGGGGATAAGGCCTAAGCAGGCAGTCAGACATCCCTTTGACAGCCCAGGAGCCCTCAGGGGATGTCCACTTGCCAGCAGGGAGGAGGCCTAAGTTGCAGTCAGACATCCTTAGCACCGCTGAGGAGGAGGGAGAGGCTCCCACCACCACCGCTGTGCTGGCAGCCATCAGCCTGGCTTGGGGCTAAGCAGAGCTCCCCCTTCGGGAGTGCACTGACCACCAGGGGCAGCTCCTGCATTGAGCATCTGCTCCCTGGTAGTCAGTATGTGTCATAGTGACCGGTCATTCCCAGTGGTTCTGTTGTTAGGGTCCATTTGCATATTACTCTTTTATTATATAGGATAGAGGCCTGGTACATGGGTGGGGGCTGGCTTGTTTGCCCTCAAGGGTGTCCTGGATCAGGGTGGCGGTCCTGCTGGGGTTCCTGGCCAGCCTGGGTGAGGGGCTGAGGGCTGTTTTCAGACTGGCCACATCCCCTTCAGAGTGGGGGACCCCACTGGGATGCCTGGCCAGCCTGAATGAGGGGCTGATTGCTGTTTGCAAGCTGGCCAAGGCCCCCAGCAACCCAAGCTCCCAATGAGACTGGCTGGAAGCAGGTATCTGGGATTTAATTATCTTCTATAATTGAAACTTTGTTGCCTTGAGTGGAGGCCACAGCAGGCCAGGGCAGGCGGGGAGCTTGGTTTCCTCTATAGCCAGGGCAAACAAGCCTCCTGCTTGCTCCAGTTCCGTGGCTTCTGGCCGCCATCTTGGTTGGGTTAATTTGCATATAATCACTTTTATTGGCTGTTGGGCATCGCTTGGGTGTAGCAGAGTGACACCAATTTGCATGTTTCTCTTTTATAGGTATAGAAGGCATAGATTGCCAAAAAATGGCAATAAACAAAATGTCCCTCAGTAAGTGAATAGTTAAACTGTGGTATATCTATTCAGATAGGATTTTGATGGATCAAAAGTGAGGCCAGTGGCAATGACATACTACTATTGCAGCATGAAGAGCATTTAATCTGCCCAAGAGATAAGGTCTCTACCTGCTTCAGCCTTTATCTACTTAGATAGTAGTAGTTAAAATACTACTTTGCAATGGAAATGAATAAACTATTAATGCATGCAAAAATTTAGATAGAGCTGAAGAGCATTATGCTGAGTTTTAAAAAATACCAATTTCAAAAAGTTGCCTGCTATATGATTCCATGTATTTAACATTTTGCAATGAGGAAATTATATTGATGGGAAACAATTAGTGTCGTCAAGGATTATGGGTGATTGGGGCCTGGCAATGACAGTTACTGTAAAGGAATAGTACAAAGGAGATCATTGTGGTCATGGACTAGTTCTAATCTTGGTGGTGATTACAGCATGTGATGAGTGTCATAGAAGTATACACATGAATTGGGCCCATTTCAATTGCCTGGTTTGGATAATGTACTACAATTATGTGAGATGAAATTACTGGAAAAAAACTGTGTGATATGTGTATATGGGTCTTCTCTACACTCTATACTCTTTTGCAACTTCCTGTGAATCTAATATAATAAAAGAGTAATATGCAAATTGACCATTACCCAAGACACATAAGCCACGCCCACCAGCCAAGCCATGCCTCCCAGCCAACCAGAGTGGCTGTATGCAAATTAACCCAGCCAAGGTGGAGGCCAGCAGCTGTGGAGCTAGAGCAAACCAAAGGCTTCTGTTGCAACTGCCTGCCTAGGCTGGCTGAGCCTCTGCTCATGGTCACGCCCACCAGCCAATCAGAGCGGCTGTATGCAAATTAACCCAGCCAAGATGGAGGCTGGCAGGGCAGCTCTGCACTGGGAGCCTCTGCGGCCAGCATAGCTATGCCAGGTGTGTCAGCTCAATGGGGGGGATCCAGCCTGGGGCTTCCTTGGGGCATCCAGGAGCACCCGTCCCAGGTCCACTGCCTGGCTCCGCCCCCTGGGGGTCTCCAGCAGGCATGCGGGAGAGCAGGTCCTCCACGGGGCTTGCAGGAACAGCCATCCTGGGTCTGCTGCCTGGCTCTGCCCCAGGGGCCTCCTCGGGGGGGTGTGAGAGCATCTGCTGCACAGTGTGGAGAATCCGAAGCCAGTCCGCTGCCCGGCTCCACCCAAAGTGTGTTTGCTCAGCAGCAGGGCCCCACCGAGGGATCCTGCACCAGCGTCTGCCCCTGGCTCACCACCCAGCTCTGCGCCAGGTGTGTCCCCTTAGTAATGGGGGCCCACCAGGTGTGTGAGATCGTGGGCCCTCCGGTGGGAAACATCCAGGCCTGCACTCACCAGCCCTCTCACCCCCCAGTGCACGAACCCTGAAGGGGCTGTGGGCAGCCTGAAAATGGCCCTCAGCCCCTCACTCAGGCTGGCCAGGCATACCAGCAGGTAGACATCCCCCTCCCCCGAGGTGTCCTAGACTGCAAGAGGGCACAGGCCGGGCTGAGGGACCCTCACCTCCTGAGTGCACAAATTTTTGTGCACTGAGCCCCTAGTCTATAATAATTTCAAAATAGAAAAAAATTCTTCCCCTGTACAGCCAGAATTTGGAAACACAAAAAATAACTCTGCATGAGGACAATTCTGATGCCTACCCCAGTGCTTCTGTTTTAAGCCTACTTCTTGAGGTCCCTGCAGGGCTCTCCCCACACCTGGCTCAAATCTGTATAGAGTACTGCTCTTTTACAATCATCTAAATTGCTGACTTTTTGACAAGCTGCCGTAGAGAATTAATTGGTTATCATCTGTCAAAAGAGGAAATTGAGCAATACCTATCAAGGCCCTTAAAAATATTCATATTCTTTCATCCAGTATTTCCTTCCCATTCTAAGAAAACAGCAGAGGTGTAGTCAAAGACTAGTTTTAATTACAGTGGCAAAAAGTTGAATGAAGCTAAGAAGCTACACAAATGCTAAAATGAGGCATACTTTTAAAATAGAACTATTTGGAAATATCACAAAATCTCACAAAAATGATACCAAAAACTGTGTACAATTCTGTTCCAACTTATATTAATTTGTATTTGAAAAGAAAATATGCTAAAATGTAACTGGAGCTATTTTTGAGCAAATAAATTGTAAGCAATTTTAAATTTTTATTTTTTACATTTTTCCAAATTTTTCTAATTTTATACAATGAGCATGACTTTTTAGAAAAATATATGTTTTTATTGATTTCATAGAGAGGAAGGGAGCAGGGGAGAGGGATGGGAACATCAATGATGAGAGAGAATCATTGATCAACTATCTCCTGCACATCCACTACTGGGAATCAAGACTACACCCAGGCTAGTGCCCTGGCCAGGAGTCAAACTGTGGCCTCCTGGGTTGATGCTCAATCCTGAGCATACCAGCCAGGCCACACATAAACTTTTATAATCAATACTAGGGGCCCGGTGCACAAAAATTTGTGCACTCGGGGTGGAGGGAGTCCCTCAGCCCGGCCTGTGCCCTCTCACAGTCTGGGACCCCTCAGTGGATGTCCTATGATGACCCCAGTCTGCCAGGTGCCTTTTGTGTGTGTGTGTGTGTATGTGTGTATGTCGCCACTGGGGACCTGCCCCCAGCTGCATCTGAGGCTCGGAGCAGTCCTCCTGTGTGTGTATACCTGCAGGGGGCCTGCCCCAGGCACACCATCAAGGCTTGGAGCAGGCACCCCCTCTATGTTGATCTCTCAGACTCTTGCCCTCCCCTGCATGTTGTTCTCTTTTTTGAGCTGTGGCCAGGGCTGGGTGCGGCCTGCCTCCCAAGCTTGCCTACTGCCCATCTTCCTCCAGCCACCAGAAAGCAGGGAAAACCCCGCCTCGTGGTC
>PVJC01030229.1:0-21303 GCA_004026665.1 Murina feae | reverse complement strand
AGTTGCTTCTAGGAACCTAATAGGGCTCCTCCCTCCATCCCGACATGAAACCCCGAAGGACCTCAGGGAATTTGCTGGATGAGTTATAGCTGCGAACTCTGGGCACCGAGCTTCTGGGTCACTGGGGGAAGGCCTCGGGAATCTCATTTGGCACTGAAACACCTTTGGGGGCTATCACTGCTCCCCACCCCCCTCAAGCCGAGAAACGGAAGCCTTTTGGTTTCGACAAGGCAAGGCGAGTTAAATCGAGTCTTAACTGATGGAACTTCCGCTTCTGGGACTCGATGTCTGTTGATGAGCTACCTTGTATCTAGGATTTCAAATCCGTGCGTGGACCTGTCTTACTTCTCAACACAGGAGACCTGGGCCTGGAGGGTGGGGGCCCTGAAGGCAGGTCACACTGGCCCACAGTCCCAGGTCACCCCAAATCTCAGGGCTTTGCACCCACCGAGGGACCCGTGACCCTGCAGGTGGTGAAGACCACTGCTTGACTTTATGGCACCTGCACCCCCTGCCCTCTCTGTCACCCCACAAGGAAATCGGGGCTCCGCTCAGATCGTGAACGGGGTTGCACCGACTCGGGTGCCAGGGTTTTCTGAGGTGGACGCGGATATGTCAGGGAGAGGGACGGCTTGAATGGGGAGAGGCAGCAAAGGACGCGCGGGAGGGACTGCGATGGAGTCCCTGGGAGTAGGAGGCCGAGGGGACTGGCAGTGCCTGAGGACAGGAAGCCTGAGGACAGACCCCTTCGCCAGGCATTCAGGAGGGGAGGGTGGGCTGGAGAAAGAGGGGCGGACGGGATCGGCAGCAAAGCCCCCTGAATCTCTGAGGTGCTCCCTCACTGGCAGAGGACAGATGCCCAGAGCCGCTGCTGCCACCAGGCCTGGCTGCCCTGCACTCAGCCCGCGTGGCACTCGAAAGCACGTTTCATTGGAGACTTGCCTTCCGGAAACACAGCTTTTGTTGTTTTCCTGACGCGTCTGCCCTCCCGCTCCCCTGGCCTTCTGATCGCGTCCCAGTGCTCACTCAGCCTGTGGTTGCTGCGCCTGAAGGAGTCTCAGCGTAAAAATCCTTCTTCCCTTCCGCTTTCCACATGTGCTCAGCACCTCCCTTTCTTCCTGCCGTGTTTTTACGTCAATCACTAGGTGGATCATTTCCAGGTTTTCTAATGGGTTCTTTTAACACACGATCTTGTTAGACTTTTGGCAGTTCTTAATTTCTGATCCTTTTTCATGGATGCTGTTCCGTCATCTACTTTTTCAGGGTTCCTAAACGTGTACTTAAAGCTCTTTTCAGAATGCGCTGCCGTTTTTTCCTTTTATTTTGTAATATATTTGTATTGATTTCAGACAGGAAGAGGGAGAGAGAGAAACATCAATGATGAGAGAGAATCATGGATTAGCTGCCTCCTGCATGCCGCCCCAACTGGGAAGAGAGCTCGCAACTCAGGCATGTGCCCTTGACTGGAATCGAACCTGGGACCCTTCAGTCCGCAGGCCGGCGCTCCATCCACTGAACCACACTGGCCAGGGCTGCTCTGCTGTGTTGATTTTGTCTGGAGTCGGTTTTCTTTAGGTTGCTGCTGTTTGATGGCCTGCAGCATTTGGTTTATGCGTGTGGATTGGAATCTGTGGTCTGTGGGCTCCTGGGAGGTGGGGATTCTCTCCTTTCCCCTCCCCTCCCCTGCCTTCTCCTCTCCTCTGCCTGTTTGCTCCCTCCTCCCTCCTGGTGAGACCTTGACCTGCAGCGGGTCACTCGGTCTGAGCAGCCCAGAGGCAGGGCTGCAGGGCTCAGCAGGCTCCCAGCCAGGGGCTCCTCAGTGTTTTCTTCTCCAGGCTCCTTGGTACCGAGCACAGGGCCCGGCTCCTTGCAGGACCCACCCGCTCTGGGCCGGAGAGGAGCCAGCTGTTTTGTTGTTCCAAGTTCCCTCCCATTCTACCTTTTCTCCTTCATTCTTTTTAAAAATTTTTGATTTAATTTTTAAAAATACATTTTGATTGATTTCAGAGAGGAAGGGAGAGGGAGAGAGGGAAACATCAATGAGGAGAGAGAACCATCGATCCGCTGCCTCCGGCACGTCCCACCCAGGGGGTGGAGCCCGCAATCCGGGCAGGTGCCCCGACCAGGAACTGAACTGTGACCTCCTGGTTCATAGGTCGATGGATGCCCAGCCACTGAGCCGGCCGCTGGGCTCTCCTCCGATGCTTCGCTGGTCCTTGGGGTGATGACCCCCGTGTGGCGCGGAGGCTGCAGAGGGCAGACCAGTCACCAGCTCAGAGGAGCCTTGGGCCAAGGCCCACAGGTTGCAGGGTGACTGCAAAGGTCGGCAGTACTTTCCGAGAGGTTCAAGCTGCACGCAACCCCCGGGCAGACCTCTGCGACCAGGCACGCTTCATTCCAAGGTGCCCGAAGGTGAAGGGAGATCTGCGCGGGGGAGAGGGGTCCCCGGCATCTCACACTCGCTTCTCTTGGTTCCTCTCGTTTGACTGCTGGTGGAACATCTAACGGTGGTCACTCCCTTCATTGGGTGTTTTTGTTCAAATAACAGTTAAAGGGAGTTTGGGTGAAAAAATTTACCAGTTTTCCAGAAAAGTTATGTATGTCCTGTATATCACCATGGTTTGTATTAGGCAGTTATATAACTTTATTGTATTTCTGTAAATAATATAATCACATGTGTTACATATTTATAAATTATCTACATTATAAAAATATATTTATATACATATGTAATATGCCTTTTCTGGCAAAAAGGGCATGATATAGTCCCATTTTAAGGTTTTAAATAGACTTAAGTTTTAGAGGTATTTAGAAGTATTTATAGATGAGGGCTGATTTAAGTGGAACTCTTACCTTTAAAAAATAGTGTAACTAAAAATAAAATACTTTAAAAAATAAAACTAAAAGTTAAATATAAATTGGAAAATAAAAATTTAAAAACTCCTATTTAAAAAAAAATTAACCTTTTCCAACTTCACCCAACGCAGTCTTGTAGCCTTTTACCTCACACCTCGGCGTCTCTGTCCGTAAGGTGGGGTTGATAGTAAGTCCCTGGGGATCTTATTTTTATACAGCATTTCTTGAGCAATTAAACACAATTTCTGAAATGCATCAGAACTCAGCAGGTACCCGATGGATGCCAGGCTGCTTTTAAAACTTTATCCATAAGCCACAGTGGGTTGGGCCTGGGAATTGTAGCTTGGGTATTAATGCACCACTTACACCTACTATAAATGGTTTTTTTTTTTTTTTTAAATGGGAGTCAGGAAAACGCTAACAATTAGCCGTCTCTGGGTGGTGCACTCCCATGTGCCATCATCTTTCATCACTAAAGCCCAGCAGGGAGCCCACCCCATGTTCTGGAAATGCTGCCTTCCCTCCTGAGCAAAGACTCCGTGCGCGTCCTTGGGACACCAGCACCGTCACTGCCCGCTTTACAGGCGGACTCCCTCCCCTCAGAGCCAGTCATTCCTGGTAACCGCGCCGCCAGGAATAAAGCTCTTTCTGTTAAAATGCAGCTGAAACCGGGTCTGAGGACCCCGCGTGGCTCGTGGGAAACCTCGCCCAGACAGCGCCTGCCGTATGGGCACCAGGGCGCTCGCCGCGCACCCAAACAGCACACAACAACGCTGAGTCTCTGGAGGAGCACAAAGGAGCAGGAGGAGGCCGTCCCCGCAGGCGCTGTCCTTGCTCTTGCGTGTGGAGAAGGAAGACCAGATAGAGGTCCATTGAAGGCAGGGTGCCCATGGCACGGGTTCAAGCCTCGCGCTCCCGGCTGAAAAGCCTCCTTATGCGGCCCTGGGCGTGCGGCTGGGGGACAAAGCCGGCAGGAGCACAGGATGCCTGCGGCCGGGGGAGAAACCATCTCCAGGCGGGAGCAACGGGATGACGACGGGAAGAAAGAGGCTTTGTCCCAGGCAGCTCCCCGCTTCCCTTCCATGCCGTAGCTCCGGGTGTTTCAAAGGTGCAGGCTTTTTGCTACAACACGGGGTGGGCAGGGTGAGCGGCCCCCCGGGTACCTGCAAGGGGAACATCCTGCGAGAATGTTCTGCAGCTAATTTTTTGGGGGGGCGGGGGTGGAGGGTGGATGGAGAGGGAGCAATCGGAAACATCCGAAGAGGCCCTGGCCGGGCGGCTCAGTGGTCGGAGCCTCGCCTGCACACACCTGGCTTGCGGTTCCATCCCGGGTCAGGGCGCGTACATGACTCCACCAGGAAGCGCATGAACCAGGGGAGCGGCCGTCCATGTCTCTCTCGGATCCATCAATGAAAAATTAAAAAAAATACCCAAAAAACATCCAAAGAGACGAGCGTCTCTGAAATTTACAAAACCTGCCCTGAAGACGACCCTCGGGGGAGTGGGGGGGCGGGAGACCGGGCGGCTATGCTCCGAGCGAGCGCGGGGCTGCCGTCCTGGGAGGAGGAGGCCGCCGGGGAGGCCGGCTGCGCTGGGGCTTCGGCCAGGAACCGCCCGCGGGACACGCCGACAGCCGGGGGCGCTGAGGCCCCGGGGCCGGCTCGCCCGCCCGCAGCTGGACCCCGAGGCGCGGCCGTGGGAACCGGCAACCCCGCGCCGGGCCCGGTGCTGAGGCGGCGCGGGCGGCGGGCGCGGGGTGAGGCGGCGCGCGCAGCAGCACCTACCGGAGCGCCCGAGGTGCGCGTGCGCGGGGCGGGAGGGGGGGGCGTGCGCGTGCGCGGGGCGGGGGCGCGCACGGCGGGCGGGGCGGGGGCGCGTGCGGGCGCGCAGGGCGCAGGGCGCACACCGGCCGGCGGTCGGGCTGAGGCGGCTCGAGGCGGCGGCGCCCGCAGGGTCGGAGGCGGCGGGTCGGCGGAGGCGCCGCGGAGCCGGGAGCGCGAGCGCGTGGAGCCGAGGAGCCTGCGGAGACCGAGGAGCGCGGGGCGGCGGGGAGGCGGCCGAGCGCGCGGGGAGCCGGGCCCGCGGACCTGTGGGCGCGCGGTCCGGCCGGGCCCCACCCGCGCCCGCGCCCCCCAGGCCCGACCCCCGCGGCGCCCGGCGGAGGAGCGCGGCCGCGAGGATGTCGGCGGGCGGCCGCGAGGAGGAGCGGCGGAAGCTGGCCGACATCATCCGCCACTGGAACGCCAACCGGCTGGACCTGTTCGAGATCAGCCAGCCCACCGAGGTGCGCCCGGCCCCCGCCCCCACCGCGGACCCCCGCCCCGCGCCCCCCCACCCGCCCCGCGTCCCCCCACCCCACCCCGCGCCCCTAGGCCCCCGCTCCCCGCCCCGGGTCGCCGCGCGGGCCGGCGCGGGCGGAGCGGTCACCTGTGCCCGGGGCCGGGGCGGGGTTTCGGGCCCAGGGGTCCGGGTGGGGGTGGGGGCGCGGGCCGGGGCCCGGCGGACGTCGGGGGGCGGAGTCTCGGCTCCTTGGGGGTCGGGGGTCGGGCCGCGGCGAGGCCCCTGCGTCCGGCGGGGGAGGGCGTGTCGGACGCGGCGTTCGCGTCTCGCCGACCGCAGCCCGGGGTTGGCGGCGCCGCGGCCGCGGGGACCTTTGTCGCCGAGAGCCCGTGGCGCGGCCTTGGCTGCGGGGCGCCCGGGGTCGGGGTGCGCGCTGAGCCGAGCGGAGGCGGGTCGTGCTCCTCGTGCGCACCGGCGGCGGCGGCGGCGCGGGACGGGGCTCCGGTGGCGGCAGGGCCCCCGGCTCCTGCCGCAGCTCAGGGTCAGGGAAGGGCGCCCTCCTGCAGCGGCGGCCGGGCCGGGAGGGCGGAGGGGAAGAAGGTTCAGGGGAGGCCCGGGTGGAGGGAGGAGGGGCCGGGTCGCTCCCAGCCCCCGGCCTGGGCTCGCGGGCGGCGTGGCGGCCAGTCCGGTCCTCGGGAGGGAAGGAGGAAATCGCGCTCGCCGGGCCGGGCCGGGGACAATGGGGTGGCTGAAGGCAGAGCTGCGGAAGGCGTCCAGCAGGTCCCTGAAAACGGGTGGGCCCCCACCGGAGCCGGGGGTGGAGATGGGGAAGGGAGGGACCCTGGGCATTAGTAGGGGGGAAGCATAGCCACACCCCCCCACGGTGGTCGCCCCAGCGTGCACGCATAAGCCCCTTGATGGCACCAACGTGGACGCCCCTTCAATAGCGCGTCTATTTGTTCTAACCAGAGGCGCAAAGTGCATGTTATTTGTGCAAATAGCTCCTCGGCACCCGTCCTCCTCGGCAAACGTGGACATGCTTATGCGACGTACCCCACCCGGTTCTTCCCCCGGACCCACGGCTGCTGCCTCTCACCCTGTGGGTCCTCCGCAGAGGGAGCCCCAGGGTCCCCACGGAATGGGAGTTGGTTCCGGGAGGACCCACTTCCCACTCGGGACTCGTGGACTCGTGGCTTTTAGACTCCACGGTGGGGCGAATCCCCGCCACCCGGTGCCAGCAGCCCCACAGGCGGGGTCCCCTGGTTGCCAGCGTTTCTGCTGCTGGTCGTGTCCCGAGGTCGGCGGGGCCCAGTCTGTGGTCGGCGGGCCAGGTCTCCACGCGCTTTTCGTGGTCGGTGTCCCTCAGAGACGGGTGTCGGGCTGTGACCCACTGTAAGGCGAGCGAGTGTCTAATGTTGGGGCGCAGGTTGCCAGTGTGCACCTGCACCCTGACGGGTGGGGTTGCTCGGGGTCACCCTCACCTTCTCGTGCTTTCATGGGTTCGATGCCCTAAGGAAGTTCGCCGCCCCGACTCGCCGGCGTGTCCTCGGAAGGTGCCGGCCCGTGCTTCAGGGTCACGCCTTTCAGAAGGATGAGCTCCTTCTTGTCTCTGGTTTAAAAAATTCGGATGTGAAATGTGTGTCCGAATGGGTGGGTCCCTATCGTGGTTTTTTGGGAGATTCACCATGTCTGGTTGGGAAAGGAGCATCTTTTCAGTCCAGTAGATTTCTGAGTTCACTCCGTGGAACGCTGCGTGGAGCTGGCGCTTTGGGGAACCCTAAGTCAGGGCAGGGGCAGCGCGGGTCTCGGGGCACCGCAGCACCCAGGGGCAAGCTCCTCTCCGCTCTCCCCGCACGTGCCACGCGGCCATTAGTTGGAGGGAGACTGGCCTGCTGTTGCCAGAGCCCCTTTTGGGTAGTTACTCTGCAGGTGGAAAGTTGCTGCCGACGTGTTTGTTTTGTTGAAGCAAAACAAAAATTGAAGAACTTCATTTTGTAGGTTTTCCTTCTCCCCCCTTACACCTGTGCATCCTGTTTTTAGAAATGACCTCCAGGGTTTCATGAGAAGGCTCTCCTAATGAAATGAGCTGCAGTTTTTAAATGTCCACGTGCTGTTTGCTTAGCTTTTTCACTCCCTAGTACACAGGCATTTGTGCATTTATGTATTTGTGTAATCTCTCTGTGTGTCTGAGTCTAGTTGTGGTGTGCTTCCTTTTCTGGGAGGTGCAGCGATCAGTATCTGTTACCAGCTCTTACAACTGCATTGATCATTTACGATTGGTGGTTTCAGGCAGGCTCTGTGGTTTCCGCTTAGGATGATGATAAACTTGGCTTTTAGATTACTCTTTGAGAAAATCAGAGTATGTTTTAGCATCAACCTGGCTATGTTTGCTTCCTCCTTCGCATTTATATGTGGGGGTATGGGGGGTGCTTCCAAAGAAGAATACACATCGTTCATCAATGTGTATTTTTCACCCCCTCCTCGGCTGGATCCCAGATTCTTTTGGAATTTTCAAATGAATTGATGACCTGTAACTCGGCGTTGACCTATTATCACCAGGAGATTGATTTTAAGCTGAATTAGTGTCTTGGTTATTGGAAAATGATAGTTCCTAACACAAGCTTCCTAAAGCTGTTTGGTCCAGTGAGTTAAGGTTTTGTCTCTGTTAGGGCTCTCTAATGCCTGAGTGTGGGAGAGTGCTTCTCGCCAATCTTCACTTCCCATGGGCGCCTCGGGGCCTCTGAGGGTGCCCTCGGGTCCCCCGCCTGTGGGGGTCTGTGCTTACCTTACACCTGTACTGTCCTTCTAGCCACTGGTTATCTATGAAGGCAAGAGCCCAGAGCGCTACTTTTTTTTTTTTTTTAAACATCCTTATGTGTGTCATATGGTAGGCGCCCAGTACATATATTGTGGAAAGAATATGAATGTCGCTTTCTGTGTGACCTGACAAGACGGGGGATGTGTGCTTTCAGAAAACAGTGACATTGTCTGTTAGGTTATTCAGTGTTAAAGACTATGTTTTCAAGGGTCCTTCTCTTGTATAAAGATTAAACTCAATGCGGAGCTATGCTAGGTAGTTGACCACTTTGCTTGATGAGATATTTCTTAAAGTCATTTCTTTTGTTTCTTGTTTCTTGAGTTCACTGCCTTCTTTTTTCACTGATGAGAAAAATAACCTAGAATTACATATGCTCTACTAAAGGTGGATATTTTAATACTTTGTGAAGTACTTACTTTTTACATATATGAATATATCCAAGAATACCTCGCTGTTTTAATACTCTGATTCGTCTTGAGAAGTGATGTGGCTGTGATTCATATCACCCAGAAGTATGTGTAAAGCATAACTTGGGGCGTCAGCAGAGGGGCGTGGGAAGCCGCTGGGTGAAGGAGTTACCAGTTGCATGACTTACAGCGAAGCCCATATTCCTGACCAGTGTCGGGTGGCAACTCTTCGTGATCACACGACGTACCTACACTGGAAACTATTTTAAGAACAAGTTTACTATTATGCACTCTGCTTGGGAAGGTCTCGGTGGTGATTATAAACTTTATTTCCTGGAATAACTGGTTAAGGTTTATATTTGTATGGGTGTGTGCTTGAATCGGAGGTAAAGACCTTATCTAACGTTGTTTAGTTATCTTAAATTAAAACTATCAAGACTGCTTCAATTTGCTATCTTCCTGCCGGTGAATAACTTTATCTGATGCAATTTATAGACTTATTGGCATGTAAAGGCTGTAACTATAGGCTTTTCTACAAGCATTACATTCTAAATGTGGTCAATGGCAGAATACTAGTAGAAGCAGTCCTTTCACATTCTTGAAAAAATGTGAATCCCAGAAGCTCAGGATATGGCACCAAATTGGCGGGAAGTGTAACAAGAAAGGGGTTCTGGTTTTGTTCTTGGGGATGTGAGTGAGCAGTGGGAGTGTGTGAACCATTATTACTCAGTGTTGGTGGTTAATTTGTTTATCAGTGGTTTCACCAGACTTGAACTCTGGCATAATGTCAGAAAATGCCAGCAAGTATTATAGCAATTATTTTGACATAACCCTGTTTACCTTTATTATAAGGAAAATGGCTATGCAAATAATGTGTTTGGAACATAACATTAAACTGACCCCTTACTTGAAAGTTGTTTTCAGGTTTGGTAGAGTGTTGGTTCTGTCTTGATGGATTTTTTTAGGATGTGGGCATTCATCTTGAAGATGCCCAGGACTGGGCGGAAATTGGCTTGACCTACGTTTACTCTGTAAGTTAGAGAATAAGCCGTGTGCCAAGCCCTGCAGACCCTGTGACCGGGTCTGAGCTTGCCCCGCCTGGGGGCTGACACTGACCCACTGGCAGGGCCTGGAAGCCATGGGTGGGTGTCTAGTCACAGGGCTGAGGGGCCAGCAGGGCGGGCATGTTGTTTACGCAGGAGCAGGAGGTTTTTCTGAGCATTTCCAGTCCTGCACGGGGACTGACGGAGCAGGCTGGGAGCTCAGTCATCGGGGCGGGGTTTTGTTCCAGCACCGAGAAAATAGAACACCTCCCTCATGTCTTGGCAAAACCATTGTGATTAACTTAGAAAGCGGTGATTTGATCAGCACAAGCGAGCAGGTGCACAGGCTGATGGTTTGTGACCAGGGAGTGTGTTCCCAGGGTAGGGGGCTCCCGCGGAGGGGACGAGCCCAGGTGTCACACCTGCACGCTGCAGTGTGTCGTGAATGAACGTGATGAACCGATCTGGAGGAGCTGAGCGGGAATGCTTGCTCTGACGGGAAGACAGCCTCACTTTCACTCAGAAGGTGGAGAAGGGTAAGTTGTGTTGCTTCCAGAAGATACCACAGGAGCTTTGGCCGTGCTCATGGGCGTGGCGGTTTGTAGGCTCAGTGCCCAGCACGCCTGTTTCCTCCGTGTTGTCATGAGAGTGAGAGCGGCCTGGAGTAAGCCTGCCGGACGAGAGGCGCTCAGGGGGTCGCCTCCCGGGCTCGAGGTGAGAGCAGGCAGCTTGTCAGCTGCTCTCCTTCTCAGTTCTGGAGCCCGGAGCTTCCTCCCGGTGCTGGGCCGCGCGTGCCCACGTGGCGTAGGCGGGCTGGCCCAGACCATCCCCCGACGGTCAGGCATTTCCCTCCGCGTTTGAAGCCGTCTTCCAGGAGGATGCGCCACTGTGGACACTCCCTCTGCCGCCCCCACAGGGAAACGGTGTGACAGGTTGTTTCCAAATGAGGTTTATGCTGCTTCACAGACTCCACCTGAAGGGCTCATTGCTTTTCGTAGTAAGAGAGAGTGGGACCCCCAAGTTAGGACCCACGAAATAATGCTCCTCTGCTCCTGGTGTTGGGGTGTCTGTTGGTCAGAGCAGTTCGCTGGCTTGTTTCTTCAGAAGCACAGCTGCTTGTTCTCTGGCGCTTGAGTTCGGACATGTCTGTTGACAGGAAAATCTGCTCTTTGCGATTTACGCCAGTTCGTTCCTTCCCCAAACGCACTCTCTCTTCATCCTTGTCTCTACTGTGGCACTCTCCACGGTGACTGCAGAGCACTCTACCCGACCGTTTACAGGGGAACCGACACAACTTGCACGTCACAGTTTCTGTTCGTGCCCCTGTGACCGGCTTCGGTACGGAGACGTCATGCTGCTCTGAGCCCACTTCCCTGGGTTAGGAGGACAGGAGACGCTGGGTGTTCAGAGCCACGGTGTTCTTAAAATGCCCAGTGGCTGCCGTCCACGCGAGCTTAGGGCAAGGTCTCTGCGTGGGCAAGTTGTCTTCAAATCTGTTATTTTTAGGTGGATGTTGATACTGTTACCTGAATGCGTTCTCAGTGCTCCAGACGTTAGTGTGGGTCCCCTGAGTAAGTGCTCCTTCACCCACAACTTGGAGCTGCTCGCATGCTTTCCCTTGACGTATCGTAGGACTCGGCACTCGCGAGGGAAAGGCGAAAAGAAGAATCATCAAAGGTCCCCTTAGGTGGAAGTGTGCGTGCATGGCCCTGAGAAATGCTGCTGGTACCGGCTGCTGCTGCTGTCGCCTCCATCTGTGCTAATGTGCTGTCAGTCTCGCCCGTCAGCACCCTGACCATCAGCAATCAGCACAAATGCCAACACAGCAGGAGAGCCGGCACGGTCTGGCATTAGTGTGGAGAGTTTTAACCTCGCAGTTGACCTGAGGGTCCAAGGAAACTCAAGTATTCGTGGACTACAGTTTGTGAGCTGCTGCCCAGAATACTTAGTGATGGGTTTTAAGAATTTTGGTTTGATCAGATTGAAAACAAATATTCTAATGCAGATATTAGAGTCTGTATTTTATGATGTTTTCCATGTAGGGTGTGAAGCTAACATGTATTATTAGGAAAGGTAGATTTCAATATTATTAATTTGGTGTTTCACAGATTGTTACATATTTGATTGCTTTTTTACATTTCTAAGCACCTATTTTAATTTTTACTAATCAGGCATTTACATTTCATTGTTGAATACGGGTCACAACCTAGGGAAAGTGGTGGCCATGCAGTTGTACTGCTCTGACTGGCTCAGGGTATAATGCCGGCCACTCCTACTCGAGGGCCAGTTCTCGTCTGAGAACAGTGGTGCCCGGTGTAAACCCAAGTGCTGTGGCAGGTGTGTGTGCTGTTGGATGTGGCACTTGCCTGTCCTTTCGTCCCCTTCCCAAGTGCAAGCTCTGGATTTTTCCGACTGCTCACTGTGTAAGGGTGTCTTTTTAATATTGTTTTTGGTTGTATTTCCCCTTACCTTTATTATATTTCCTGAGAGAAAGATAGACACATAACCAGTCTTTATGTTCTAAAACCTGCCATATATAAGACAGAATTTTAATACTTCAAAGTAGTACATGAATATATTTTTAAAATGCATGTAGTAAAAACAAAATGTTAGAATATTGAGTTTAAGATGAACAAATCTTCAGATTAATTTAGCCCCTCACTGGCAACTCGTTTTGTAATACATGTGTTGTTCATAGCTAGGTGCAAGCTCGTGTTGAATTTGTGGTGATCGTTTCCTTTTTGTAGATAACATCACTAAATTATTTTGGTGATTTCAGTCACTTAGTGAAATGTGTTTATTAATAAACATTGTTTTAATGTGTCAGGATGATAAAACACAGATAAGAAATCTTACTGGAATAAGTGAATTGATAAAGGACTCATTCCTCTGTAGGCCAGCTAAGCTTCTTTTTCAGGAGGAGGAGCTGGCCAGGAGTACCATGGACAGTGTTTCTACCACATTGAATGTTTAGGTCTTGAATATTTAAAATGTGTTTTTAATTTAAGTTTGGCAAGTTAACCATGTTGAGTTCATGGTACCGTTAATATGTTTTATGCTAAACTTGCTGATTTCAATTTAAAAATTTTTTTTCATTATTACCATTTTTAAATTACTATTTTGGGAATGTCAAGGACAATAGAATTAAGGTCAGTATATTTGGAGGGGCATGAAAAGCATAATGTTATGTTCATTTCACTGTAGTAAGATGATATGTTTATGAATTTATTGACCGGTGCACGGATTCGTGCACATTAAAAGGAAATGAATTAGAAGGTGGCCACAGGACAGGACTGGGCGAGATGGGCCAGACATGCCCTGGAGCCAACCTCCCGAGGCCCTCCCCAGTCGGCCACACCTGGGGCATCCTCGGGGCTTGAAGGGCGTCTGCAGAGTGAGCAGGGAACAGGCTGAAACCGGCAGTCCGACATCCCCGAGGGGTCCTGGAGTGCGAGAGGGCACTCTGCAAAGTTGCTGTTACTCTGCAGCTCCTGTTGAGTGCCTGCCCCTGGTGGTCATTGTGCATCATGTCGGCCGGTCGCTTAGGTTTTTATATATATAGGTGTGCTTATTTTAGGATATTTGGAAAATGCTTGAAGTACGCATGTATGTTTAGTTGTGTCTGGTTATTAATTATTTGTGCTTTAACCATTACTGAGTTACATCTGTCAGGAACTCAGTTTTTAAAAGCTTCTTAGGTTATTCTGCCCAGCTGGTGTGCCTCACTGGTTGTGTGTCGACCTTATGAACCAGGAGATCATGGTTCAATTCCTGGTCAGGGCACATGCCTAAGTTTTGGGCTCAGTCCTCTGTAGGGGGCATGCAGGAGGCAGCCAGTCAATGATTCTCTCTCATCACTGATGTTACTTTCTATCCCTCCCTCTCTAAAATCAATAAAAATTTATTTAAAATGTTTAAAAATATAAAAGCTATTGAGGTTATCCTGATCATAATTTTCAGACTTAACATTTTGTGAGTGCGTTCACACTACCTGTGTCTGATGTTAGTGTAAATGTTTGTGTGCATCTCTTAGTTCTTGCAGCAGTCCTGTGAGGCTTGCTGCTTGTGCAAGTCTCATTTTTGGAAGAAGAAACCAAGGCACAGGAGGCAAATAACTTGCTGGAGGGTGTGCAGAGCTGAGGGACAGGCAGTGTGACGCTGTAGCTTTCTCCTTAGCCACTATCTTTGTAGAATTAGAAAACGTAAAACCACTGCAATGGAAGTTTTATGGGGAAAATTTATAGAGTAATTTAGAGCGTCGTTTTCAGGAAGGACCACAGCATGATAAGAGTAACAGGGATCTCTTCTTGGCCTTTGGACTAAGATCAAGTGTAGTGTAAGAGTGATGGGACCTGCTCAGTTATATTTACACCATATATCATGTGCATATATGTGTAGATCTTGTGCATACATGTGTTCATGAAGGCGTGACTTCCATCCTGACCTTTTAGAGCCCTGTTGCTATAACTTCATCTTTCATGTTTGAGAAGAGGATTCTGGTCCTCTGTCAGCATGGTGCATGCTCTGTGGAATGTCCGACCATGCACACTGGCAGCCAGAAGTCGGAATAGGAGTGAAGGTCTGAGGGTGCTTGGTGCCCGAGGGAAGGAAGCAGGCCGGACGCCCAAAGTGCTGGACGGGGGTGCCTTTTGGACGGCACGGCTGCGGTGTTGATTTTGGAGTGCAGGCCTTGTGTCTACCCAGGGACCATGTCATCGAGTCTCTTTCTCAGACGAGTTGTAGGCCTTTAAAATTAAACAACAAAACTTACTTCTTCCCATCACTTCTAGGGCTCAATTTAACTCCATAAAGTTTTTTTAAAATATTTTTTTTTATTGATTTCAGAGAGAAAGGGAGAGGAGAGAGAGATGATGAGAGAGAATCATGGCTAGGCTGCCTCCTGCACACCCTCTACTGTGGATCGAGCCCACAACCTGGGCACGTGCCCTGATCGGGAATCAAACCCTGACCTCCTGGTTCATAGATCGATGTTCAACCACTGAGCCACTCTGCTTGAGCAAATTCCATAAAGATTTGCTTACATATTAGCTATGACTTTCCCCCATGTAATGTTTGAATTTCAGCAGATAACTCCTTGATTGTTGCTAACAGTTCCTTACTATCTATCGAGCAAACCTTTGCCATTCCCAAACGAAAAAGGGGATTTTTAGACAAAATGGCAATTTTAGGGAACACCCTAGTACAGCGGTCACCAACCATTGTCCGCTGACCACTGGTGGTTCTTGAGGTCCGAAAAGCTGGCGACAGCTGGCCTAGTAGACCTTCCAGGGTTGTACAAGTTCACGCCTCTGGTCATGAGTCTGTGTTTCCTCTTGTAAGAAACAGTGAAGGCTGGAGGAGGTTTCCAGGTGGGAAGTTAAGAGTCGGAGCCCCTGACTCTGGGTGTAGAGCTGCGTGTTAGCACAGCCACGTGTATGGTGACGGGGACCCGGTGCTCACTGCGAGGTTCAGGATGGGGTGTGGGACAGGGTGTAGGACAGTAGAAGCGTGTACCTTGTGTTTCTCCCCCGCGCTCCTCACTTCTATCAGCTTGATGTAGCCTGTGCCAGTACCTTCTTATGGCTCATATTCGAGCATAAAATAAAATTTAAAAAGTTACTTACCTATTTTTCGTTTTATCACGTGGCACCCAAACCACCAAATGTTTTGTGTTTGTGATTTGCACAGCTTCTGAGTGAGCTTCTGATGCTTCCACATGCATTTTATTAGTGTAATGACATTTTTAGGCATTCTACCTTTAGTATGTGATTATAGATGCATGTGATTGATATCACCAGCTTGATTCTGGGGAAACATTGTCAATTTTACATTAAATCTATAGATATAAAAAGCCAGTGACTGTAACGACTGGAATGACTGGTTCTATGATGCCCACTGGCTGGATCAGGGGGTGGGGCCAGCCGGCCAACCTTCCTTGACCCCTCCACCTGGCCAGCCAGCCCCTGATCAGACTCTACCACCCCAATCAAGGGCAGGGCCAGCCAGCCAAACACCCCCTATACCCCCGCCCTTCTTCCCAGTCAGCTTGCCCCTGACCAGCCCACCCCACCATGATGGGCTCACAGCCCCTTCTGGCCAGCCCTGCCCGCAGTGGGCTCCCACCGCCCTGGTCAGCCCTGTCCCTGATTGCCCCCCTACCTCAATAGGGGGTGGGGCTGGCCAGCCAACCACCCAAGGCCCCTCGCCCTGGCCGCTGGCCCCTGATCGGCGCCCCCCACCCCACTCGAGGATGGGGCCAGCTGGCCCACAGCTCCTCCCCATGGCTGACCCTCTCCCCAATCAGTCCCCCAACCCTAATTGAAGGTGGGGTCTACCGGCCAATTGCCCACGGCCCCTCCCCCCAGCCAGCGTGGCTCTGATCAGGGCGAACCAGCTGGCCAACCTCCCACCATCTCCTCCTCCCGACAGGCCCAGCCCCGATCTGCCCTGATTGGGGCTAAGCCAGAACCCACCCGTGCGTAATTTGTGCATTGGGCCTCTAGAGCAATAGGTACTGTTTGCGTCTATGAACTTCTGTCTGTGAGCACACGTTTTTAACACTTTGTAATCGGGCATTTTCCCGCCAAATCGTGTCGTAACGCGGGTTTTTTTTTACATTTTCTCGCCAAAATTAGACTTTCCGTAAAATATTCATATCTTTTTTATCTATTTGATATTTTTCTATGAAACTTTCAGTGTTTTAGTTTAAAAAGAGGTCTCTATTTACTTTGCAAAATATGTGTGATTGTATTTTTGATGTACACAAAATTACTACATTCTAGGTAAACATAAACGCTCTTTCACAATCAAAATAATTTTATTTATACAAAATTACAATATTTTTTCGAAATTTTCAACAGATCTTATAAAAAAAAACTATAACCTAATAGTGCTCCACTGTGTGGTAGCATTCGAAACACTTTCCACAACAACGACATAAAACATTTTTATTTTTGCCAGTTCCATCTAGAGGTTCCAATGTATGTTTCCTCATGTCCATTGACAGTCTCCCCGGTGGATCCGGTTTTACTCTTTTCCCGCAAAAAATGTGTTTAAAATAGTTGAGCACCCGTATCATGGGCTCAGTGGTATGAGAAATAGCTTCTGTTGCATAGTTGCTTTTGTTTGTCTTTTAGTGGCTTAGCCCTGTTAAAACTTGACATTTATCTTCGGCTGATACAGCAGTCATTCATTCACTAATATTTATTGAGTGGGTGGTGTGTCTAGGCTTTGTTAGGGACTGGCCTACAGCAGTGAGAGAGTGAAGTAGTCTCGATTGCAGAACGGAAGTGAAGCCGACTTGCCACGATAATGGGCCTGTTGTGCCCCAAGAAGAGGGCCTAGGAGGCCAACAGCGCTGGCCAAGGGCAGGCCCTCCTGTCCGTCTCCCTTTCCAAGGTCACTCCTTGCATAATCGCCTGTTCCATGCCAGTCGCCGTGTAAGTGCTGGGCATCCCACGTGTAATGGACACATGGGCCTTTTCTCACTCAAACAGCTCCGGTTCTATATTGAAGGGTGTGTGGACAGTGGGAAGTGCTGAGTTTGGATGCAAGAGGGTATGCTGAGAGGGAGGGAGCGCATAGAAGTAAACGGAGGTGGGGGGGGGCATTTCTGCTGTGAAGATCTGGAGGGAGGGTTAAAGGGACAGTGCCACCTGCTGAGTTTTCTGCTCTGACACCGAACTCGTTTCATCCCAGCCTTTCTTGCTTCCAGTCCCACTGCCCCCTAAACTGCTTTTCTTGGCAGCAGCCTCGATTTTCTAATGGCCGCAATCAGCCGCCCATGGCAGGACCTTTTCCTTTGTGGTGGTAGGGGTCTGTTTCTGTTCTTCCCTCACCTCCCTGGTTGGCTCCGTTGTGCTCACCTCTCTTGGCAGTTTAAGTACATGCATATTTTCATGTTGGAGTCAGTTCTCTACTATTTTTTTTCAATAAAAAAGTGCCTGAATTACCTGTGGGACCATTGTCCTGAGCTCCAGGAAGCAAACTGGTAGCTGACATAGTACACTTACCAACAGAGTCATGTAGGCACTAGAATGGGTGGCTGTCCCGGGTCCCGGTGCTCTGCACAAGGATTCGTGCAGGGCCTGATTTCTGGTGGCTTCTCGCTGGTGTCACCCTCTTCATCTCCTCCTTTGCCGGGATGCCTGCCTGGGTTCAGATACTGGTTCCACCTCACTGTGCTCATGTGTGTTGCTGTCACCATACATTTTCTAGGCCAGGTGACCCAGCTGATGGGCGACCTGCGACGCCAGGGTCTGGTACTGCCTGAGGTTAGGCGCACAGCCAGTTGGTAAATGTTCCTCGGGGAATGCTGGCTTTTCTGGCGCTCGGTCCTCTGCCTTGGTCATCTTCAGCGTCTCCAGTGATGCTTTCACACATGGCCTACACACAGAGCCCTAAAGCAAAGCCTGAGTTGGCTTTGGTGGTCAGTCTGGGAGGGGCATTCAGGAGCTGGAACATGCACCGAGCAGTAGCCCGGGAGAGGAACGCAGTGAGCTGGAGGCCCATAGGAAGCGAGCACTTGCTAGCTGGCTTAGAGTTGAGATTTGCTCAGAGTTCCAGCATTCCCTCTCAGGGTAGCCTGTGGGAACCTATTGGGCCTGCTAGTCATGACCTTGAGAGATGTCTTTGTTTCCAGTCTATTCTGTACTGAAAGGTCTTAACTAATTCTCCCCAAGCTTTCCAGATGCCAACGTGTTGAGCAATTCCTGCCTCTCCTCCCTGCTGTTTGGGAAGGTAGAGCTGCAGAGTCAGGGACGTCTTGATGATCAGAGAACCATCCTAGTGGCCAGATTGAAGAAGGAGTCATTAATGCCCAAGGATACCGGCCAACTTGGGCTCGTGCCTGAAACGAGCTCTCGGGGGACAAGGACCAGGCTGTGTCCTTCCTTTTGCTTTTTGAGTCTACCAGAGGAGGCTGTGATATGCACAGCAGGAATTGATGATGATGTATATTAAGAAACTGATGAATGTTGATCAGAGAGGTCAGGGCTATTATATATACACTTAGGGTACATTTGAAATCTCGTGTTTAAGGCTTCAAAAGTCTAGCCCTATATTTCTTTAGAAATTGAGTGCCTTATTTTAAAGCAAAATGTTACTAAACGAGGACAGCTCATTGCAGATAGAGATGCCTGACAGCTCGTGGTGCAAGATGCCGCTGCGTCTCGCCTGGTGCTGTGGTCTGCCCCGGCGACTGGAGCCTTTGGGTTGGCATTTCAGTGCCTGCTAACGTAGGAGGGAAAGCTGCTGGGATAGTGGACACCTCTCCAGAGGAGGAGTAACTGACCCTTTCTATTCAGAAGGAGGCTGAAGGTAAGTTTTAGAGCAGGCGATGTGGAAAAGCCTGTACTTTACTGAGAGTTACGTGGATTAAAACTTAGTTCATGTTTTTCGAGTGGAGCCCATAGAGTCAATGTGAAGGTCTCTTCCCCTTCCCATTCCAGCTACCCAGAGGGGCAGCCACTGCTACGGGCTTTTAGACAAGGTCTTTTACATTTTAATCTGTGCTCTTAGAAATGAGTGTGTATATTTTTGAATTTTATTTTATAAAAATGGGACCATGTGATGTATACTTTTTACATGTTTTATTCAAGAAATTCTTCCATATGTGTGTCTACGTGTGTATACGTATTCAATCCTGTCTTACTTCCAATGGCTGAATGACGTCCCATGTCCTCATCGTGTCCTTGCGCACTACTACCCAGGACGCCTTGACTCTCTAGAAGGCCTGCTCAGTGATGGACATTTCTCAGGCCTGTCTTCCTTCTCTTACCTATTTCCATGCGAGGTTTCTAGAAGTGCGATTTGAGTCAAAGGCTCAAATTGAAAGTCTTTGCTAGACTACCAAGTGTTATTTAGAAAGTCTGTCACAGTTTACATCCCCACTGTCATGCGTATGACCTTCAACCTAACACTGGGTATTGCAAACTAAACTTCTTTCAGTCCAGCAGGTGAAAGAAAAGTCATTGGTCACTTTGACTTTTCCTTGTTCAGAATTCACTTTTCCGTGTTTGTTGTTGACATGGAGCATCTTGCAGGAATTTATGGCCATTCATTATACTTCCTTTTTATGTGAAGTATCTGTTTTTCTACTGGAATATTTAAAAAAATTTTATTGATACATGAAAATTTTATTGACATATATGGTTTAATAAAACATCATAGCCTGTGTTTATAACGTGTTTTCTCCTAGTCATTTTGGTCTTTTAATTGTATGCTAAAGTGGATATATTTTATTGGTTCATTTGTTTATTTTTAAGGTACTAATTAAAAGACCAAGAGAGCACCTCTGAAACCCGAAACACCTTAACTGCGTTATAGCTGGTAGCTCGTACCTTTTTCTTTTTACTTCCTTTTACATTTAGTAAATACCTCATTCATCCTCAGAGTGTGAACAGTCTTCTCTTCCATCAGGCTCAGTCTGTTGAACTCTGGCACGAGGCTTATGGTGTCAGAAGGGGTTTGCGTGTAGGTAGGTTTGTTTCTGAGGTTTTTCATCGGGGATTAATTTGCTTTAAGTCTCAGTTTTCAATATGGCTATAAAAATGCTAAATTTTACTTAAACTATTTTATTCATTGAGAAGATCCTCAGAATGAACTATAGGGACATATATATTGCAATGAAGGAACTTAAAAACTTTCCCCCCAAATCAGAGCATGAACTTTTTAAAAAGTTCCAAAATAAGTCATGAGCTTTGTGGAAATCAGCCTATTGAGAGCTATAAACAGTTAAGGTTATCTGACTACGTAAAGCTTCCTTCTAGTGTATTTGTTATTTGTTATAGTAATAGGATGTGTGCTGTCTTCAGTTTGTTACTTCTACGAAGATCACAGTAAGGAAAATAAGTTAATAAGCGTGCGTAGCAATAAGATAATAAGCGTTTTTGCTTTTTGTTCTTACAGAACAGCGCTCACCAACCTTTCGGACCTCACAGACCACCAGTGTGCACGGACCCCCGGTTGGCGACTGCTGTTCTAGAGTCTTCCATGGGATCTGGGGAGGTGGAATATTGGAAGCCTAGTGAATGGCGTTGGCGGGAATTACTCATTGTGAAAGTCATGAGTAGAACGGAGGAAGTGTAAACTATATATGGGTTAACATACTCTGCCAATTGACTGCGTTCTTAAGATAAGCAGTTACTGCATGATTATTGTTCTGTTTGGTTGCTTGGTGGATGTGAGCCTGTCCCTTGTGAAACACACAGTGTGGTGCAGCTGTACTCTGCTCTCAGTTCGAGCTGTTTAATTTTAGAGACAAAAGTTACATTTTAGACTTCAGCATTGCTTTTGCCCTGGGGGCCTGACTTGCCTTCACTGCTCCTGTCCAGGTCAGCAGTGACCCCCTGCTGCCGCGGCCAGGCGTCCTTCCTTCCCTGTCGCATGGACACCAGCAGCCCCCCCTCCCCCACGCGCCTCGGCTCCTGCGTGCACGCTCCCCCCTCGGTGGTGGTCAGTGCTGATACGTTCCACGTTCCTGTCTCGGCATGGTCATCGCCTGCATTTACCATGTCCACAGCTGGGCTCTGGTTCCCCCCCAGTCCACTCGGCTTCGCCTGCAGTGCTCTCTGTCGGCATTTCAGTCCTATCAGTTGTTTGTGCCCACAACCTTGCCTGTATTCACTCGTGACTCATTTCTTTCTCTCAGACCTCATATCTAATCTGTCAGCCAGTGCTGGCAGCTCTCCCTTCAAAACATTTTGCTAATCTGACCGCTCCTCCACCAGGCCGCTGCTCTCACCTGGGCTGTGTGAGCAGCTCTGCCTGAGTCCCCAGCGCCTGCCTTGGCCCTCTTACAGTCTGTGTCTCACTCGGAGATACACTTGTAAACCTGAAGTTAAAAAGGTTTCCCTGCTCAAGCCCAGGGTGACACCCTTTTTCCAGGATGTCTGATGCC
>PVJC01030228.1:0-21339 GCA_004026665.1 Murina feae | reverse complement strand
GATTTTATCACTACTGTCAGAGAAAAGAATGTGGCAAACAAGGTTGCCTTCCAACTTGGGTATAAGCTAAGCTAACAGCATGCATACAATCATTAGAAATAAGTAAGGATGGCAAGTCTTTTACATTTATAATTGTGAGTAGTTAAATGATGTTAACATATTCATAAATATTAGCTTAAACTTTAGAATACACAGAGAATAATAATTACAAGCATTCAGACACATGCTCACTCTAATAAAACATTTAATGGAGGTGGCATCTATTTTCTATGTTTAGCTCAGATAGAAATGAAGTCAGAACATACTACAGAACATAATATAATTTTATATTTTATAGTCAGTGCTCACGTGAATTTAATATTTCACACAAGAAAAAAGTAAGCATAGAGAAAGGAAATAAAGAAATCAGGCTGATCATTATAGCAAGAGTATGAAACACATATGTGAAACCTCAGGCCAAAAGCTCTCTAATAACTACATTACTATAAATATTTCTATTGGGTTCTAAAACTTATCAATAAAATAAGTTACTATTACCAAATACGGGTTAGGAAATAATTCCTAAATCTTTTTACCTTCTGGGTTAGAAACTCTTATAAAAACTGATTAGAGTGGCTGCTTTTGAAATTCTTAAAAAGAATTATTTAACTAGAATCAAACACTGTATTTTCTGTTTCAAAAAGGGTATTTTTATAGTAACAATTTGTGTTCCATAAGACTCTGGATTTTAGTCACAGTTTAACTTAATCATAATTCACTAAAATCAGGTAACTTCTCCCCCCAGCCTCCACCCCTGGTTGTCACATAACTATTCCTTCAAAGCTGCTTAGCTTTGGAAAATATGTTTCCTAACACAGTTTGTTTCATAAAAGTCTACCTGGATAATCCAGTGTCTGAGAAATGTCCTATGACCGCTTTTTGACCCACTGACACAGCTGTAGGTTTTACCATTTTCCTTACTACAATGGCCAAGATAGCATTTCAAACACATAGAGTCATGACCTTTATTGTTTGCCAGGTGGGCTGTGAAATGTATGCTAATGTTCATAATAGGATTATACAAGGTTGTTTATTGTCTGGAAAATAATATGAGTATTAACCTCTATGTTTTTTCCTCCAATGGGTTTTCCCTTTAACAGGTATTAGGAAGTCTAATTTTGATTAAGTAAATATCGGTTTTCAGCTTTACAAATGATGGCTTATTTAGGCACATACTTTAATGGTATTAAGGGTGGAAAAACAAGAAGAATTAGCCAGGTAAATTAAAGTACAAAGAACATTTCTAATATAGAACCATGCATGGCAACTTGCAGCCATGCATAATTGAATATAGTGATTCAACTTAATTCAAATATGGGACAAAGGACTGTATGTATGCTATGAAAGTAACACTTAAAAATACAGAATACAGGGTGGAACTCCAGTGCCACTATCCTTCAAAATCTTTTGCTGTTTGCTTTGTATGAACCCATTCAAAGGTGATCCTATCCCTTTTCTCAGTCTGGGTCCTCACCAAAAACAGATGCTCTGTTTAGGATTTCAATTCAAGTAGTCTTTTTGGGAGGGAATCACAGGTTTTACAGTGAAGAAGTGGTGACGTGAGATAGGTAAGAAAGAATAAAAGTTTGCTATGGAGTGGGACACAGCAGTGAGCAATTGAGGGTCATGTGGAATATGCCTCCAATGAAGAGCAAGGAAAGTCAGATATTTCTCCTCAATAACTTTCCCTCATTGTTTAAGGGCCACTACAGGGGCCTTACCTCCCATGTACAAGCCAAACATATCTAAGATGTCAGAGAAAGAGATCAGTTATATCATGTAAAATCACAGAGGAAGACAAATAGTTTATAATTAATGATCCTCAAAGTTGTCACCACAAAATAGCGGCAATGTTATAAATGTGAGCATAGTTGACAGGTGGATTTTTTAGGCACACATATGCGTTTAGCATAATTCAAATCTTTGGCCCATCTAGTGTACTCATATGATGTCACAGTAATCGCCACCAGGTGTTTATAAGGGGCTGTGCGCGATGCCCTGCCCTCACTATGATACCTGCCTGTATTATTCTATAGCCTGGGAGAGCTATTGAGTGTGGAGCGACCACCAGAAAAACACAAGCTTAGTGAGATCCAGCCAGACTTCCTCTTCCAAAAAGTTATTTGTGTTTCACATGTTGCCATTCCCCCATACTGGCTGAATCCCACACAGACGTGGAACTGTTGGCTCTCCCTCAGATATCCAATGTACAGCAAGAGGAGTAAGGCAGAAATTATAGGTGATATCTCAAATGATCCAAAGAGCAAGTGAGGGTCTTTAAAATGTGTCTTCAGTGAAAGAAGAAAAAACAGATAATTAAGAATATGCCATTAAATTTTAAGCATAACCAATGGACACAAAACACTGGGGGGTAGGGAAGGCTGGGGGAAGGGCGGGGGGAAAAAGAGATATATGTACTAATCTTTGTAAAACTTTATGTAATAATAATAAAAAAATAAAAAAATAAAAATATATATTAATAAAAATATATATATAAAAGAATATGTCATTAAAAATTGGCAATGATATTGCTCACAATAGTGATATTTTATTTTATAAAGGATCCATGATGGTATTTATTCAAGAATGTTTAATTTCTAAAGACCTAACCAACATGATTAGATGGAAGGACTTGAATAGCAGGATCTTAACATCATGGTGTCACCAGAGGAAATGTATAAAAAGGTAAAAGACAAGGTGTTTTCCAGAAAAAAATATAATCATTATGAGGATTAATGTTGTATTGTACCCCATGAATCACACAAGGACGCCTCAGGAAATCAAATTAAGGAGCCACATTTATTTCAAAGCTAGGACTATGAGTGGGCAATTTGCTCTCCAAATCTCGTAGTGCCTTGTTGGCCAAAACATCAGACTTATATAGGCAAATATCACAAAAGTATTGATTACATCTCGAGGTTTGGAATGAGGAACCTAGTTTGCTAAAAAGCAGTTTGTTATAGAAACTTAGATTGAGCAAGTTAGTTACAAAGATTAATTATAGTTTAGGGTCTTGGGATCATTGAGTCAATGAAAACACATTATCTGGAGCCACTGAGGCAATTCAGAGTAATTGTGCTATCATGGTCTCCAGGTGCAGAGGAATGTGTTTCGAAAGACCAGTAAGATCACTTATCGATGGGGTATTCAAACCACAATCAATGGAGTATTCAATCGAATGGGATAACTTATATGAGTTCAGAAAATCAAAATAACTTTTCTATCATTTTAATAAGCAAATAATTACAGAAGCCAACTCAGCAGGGTTAAAATATTAAACAGCAATTTTTACCCAAGCATGGTTGCTACCATGCTTCATTAGTAATTTTCTTATTAAGTTATACTCGTCCAGGATGAAGTTCTAGAACAGCACTGTTGAACAGAAATATGAAGTAAGCCACAAATGTGAAATATATATGTAATTTAAGTTTTCCTATCAATCACATTTTATTTACAAAATGTAAGAAGACTATGTCAAACTATAAAGCTTCTGCATAGTAGACAATGTACAGAATGGAAGAAAATATTTACAAATTATATATCTAATGAGATTAATATTTTAAAATACACATATATATGTATATGTATAAATATAGGGTTAGCAAAAGTAGTTTTACTGCTGTTCATATGGAAAATAATAAAATAAATAATACAAGAATAAAATCATGTTTTGCATAATTAAAACTGTAAAACTACTTATATATGCAAAATATATAAAGAATTCATACAACTCACTAGCAAAAAAACAATCCAATTAAAAAATGAGCAGAGGAACTGAAAAGACAGTTTCCCAAAGAAGACACACAGATGACCAACAGGTACATGAAAAGATGCTCAACATCAGTAATCATTACTAAATGCAAATCCAAACCACAATGAGCTATCACCTCACACCTATTAGAAGGCTATTATAAAAAAGACCATCAATCACAAGTGTTGGTGAGGATGTGGAAAAAGGGAATTCCTTGTGCACTATTGGTGGAAATGAAAAGTTGTAAAGACAATTACAAAAGAGTATGGAGGCTCCTCAAAAATTAAAACTAGAACTACCATATGATCCAACAATTCCACTTCTGGATATTAATCTGAAGGAAATCAAAACACTAACTCAAAAATTATACGCATTCCCCACGTTTATTGCAGCATTACATACAATAGCCAAGACATGAAAGCAACCTAACTGTCTTTCTCAATAGACTAGGGGCCTGGTGCACAAAAATTTGTGCACTTTGGGGGGGGGGGTCCCTCAGCCCAGCCTGTCCCCTCTCCCAGTGGGGACTCTCACCCCATGGGGGTGTGACCAGCCTGAGTGAGGAGCTGAGGGCTATTTTCAGGCTGCCCACAGCTCCCATTGACCCAAGGTCCAAACAAGGCTGGCTGAATCAGGTTTCTGGGGTTTATTTATCTTCTATAATTGAAACTTTGTTACCTTGAGCTGAGGCCTAAGCAGCCAATGGAAGCCTCCTGTTTGCTTCAGCTCTGTGGCTTCTATAATTGAAACATTGTTGCTTGAGCAGAGGCCTGCTGGTCTAGTCAGGCAGTTGCAATGGAAGCCTCCTGCTTGTTCCAGCTCCATGGCTGCTGGACGCCATCTTGGCTGGGTTAATTTGCATACAGCTGCTCTGATTGGCTGGTGGGTATGGCTTGGCTGGTGGGCGTGACTTGGGTGTCTCAGAGTGATGGTCAATTTGCACATTACTCTTTTATTAGATTAAGTAAAAGACATACATACACATACACAATGGATTATTCAACCATTAAAAAAAGATAAGAAAAACTTGTCATTTGCAGCAACATGGGTGACCCTTAAGGTCATTATACTAAGTGAAATAAGTTGTACAGAAAAAGGCAAATACTATATGACCCCACTTACATAAGAAATCTAAAAAACAAAGCAAACAAACAAAAACACCACCAAACTTACAGCTACTGAGAAAGAATTGGTGTCTGCCAGAGGTGGGGTAGGGGGTGAAAATGAAGGTGGTCAAAAGTTATAAGCTTCTAGTTTAAAAATAAGTCCTGGGAATGTAATATACAGCATGGTGATTAATAGTTTATAATACTGTATTGCACATTTGAAAATTGTTTTTAACATGTAGATCTTAAAAGTTCTCATCACAAGAAGAAAAATGGTAACTGTGTATTGATGGATGTGAACTAGACTTATTGTGGAGATCATTTTGCAATATATATAATTATTGAATCATTATGTTATACATTGAGACTAACATAATATCATATGTCAATTATAGCTCAAAGAAGTAAAAGACACAGGTAAAATTAATTTTAATGATATATGCCCCAAACAAAACATGTAATCAATGTAAAATTATTGGGATATTTTAGTCTTATTTTCACAGTCTTTAAAATCCGGTGTATACTTACCTACAGTACATCATAATTCAGATTAGCAAGCATTTCAAGTGGAGAGTAACTTTTCATATTGCATGGAGCATTCTAGAAGTCATAGGATATTGCACAGAGCTAGAAAATAAGCATGCTTTTCCCTCTATAGTCAGTGAGTCTCTAATCAGCATATTTCACTAAATACTCAAATGTTTAGCGGAACACAGACTCAGAAATCTCTAGATACCCTACGTATTGCTGAATATTTTATCAAGTAATTTTACATAACTTCTTGAATACATAGCACCTTAGTAAACATTTTAGGTATAGATTATTATCCCCTTATTAAACATTAGGAAATGGGTTCAGAGAAATTTAGCAACCAGCTCATGGTCTCAGAGCTAGGAACAGGCATAAAGGTCAATACCTTAAGTCTGTTTCTCAGCTGAACTCTCCAACGCATGACCCCAAGTAGTATGGGGGTAAAAAAGAGTAATGGCTTGTAGTTGAGGTGAAAATAGGGACCTTAAGGGACTCAGAAAGGCCTGAAAATAAAGGGGGGAAGTGATAAGCCTTTCAGAGCTCTTTCCCCCAAAGAACAAAGAATGAAAGCCCTGGGAAAGATTTGCAATTCTATTTGGGCCTTAGATCTTAGGATAAGATATAAGGCCAGCACCTTACACTGGTGAAGAATGGAACTATTATTTACAAGTCATTTACCCCAATTCATTTCCATTCAACAAAGTCACATTTCATGCTAATTCCTAGGAACTTCAAGTCTCCAGTCATTTGAGGGAATTACAGTGTTGGAACCCAGAGCATCTCTTGAATCAGCCTAGTGTTTCCAGATATTTCAGACCATCTGAAGCAATGAAGCATAGTAACATTCATCTCGGGTAAAAACCGCTCTTTGAATTTCAACCCTGCAGTTCTGGCTTCTGTACACCTGCTTGCTTAAACAATAGGGTAGTTACCTCAGTTTCCAGATTGAGACCTGGAAACTCACATAAATCACCCCATTATGTTGTCAGCCCACATCGCAAAGGCTATTCGTCTGTGTCTGAGGACCAGAGCCACAAAATTGCTTTCCTTAACTCAGTGGCTCTAGGAATACTTTCCATTGACTCAGTGGCTCCAGGAACTGAAACCATAGATACCCTTTAAAGATTATTAACTTTGCTCAATTCTGCTTCTGTAAAACTGCTTTCGCAAGATAATTCCACATTCCAATGTCTAACAGGATATGGTTTTTGCCTTTATAAGATGGCTTCTACTCTCATTCAGGCACTACGAGATTTAGAGAGCATTTGCCCCCTCATAGTCCCCGGCTTTGAAATAAATGTGGCTCCTTCATTCGACTTCTTGAGGTGTCCTTGAGTGATTCGCAGCGTGCATTACAACATATCAACCCCATGGAATTTTTCTCATCCTTTACCAACCTGGAATTCTGAGGCAAACTATTGCAGGGAGTAACCTGGTCACAGTCTTTAAACCCTGAAATGTACAAGCAATGGGTTGATTTCTTTGTAAAGATAGAAATAATAACTAAACACCCTGCTAAACCAATCATACCCCATGGCCTACTGGTTTTAGGCACTCCTGGACTTACTCTGCTGATTTGTTATTTAATCAACTCTCTATAATACTAGCACTTTAGATATTTATTGGCATAATATTGGATTGCTACTTATCAGAAAGTCCACTAGAAGAAAATGATATTGTAAAGGGCAGGCAAATGGACATAGTAAGGATTTGGTCCTTTATGTTAGCAGTTCTCAACCTTGACTTCACCTTGGAATCACCCGAGGAACTTAAAAAAAAAAAAAAAAAATACCAGGCCTCCCAGAAGAGATTCTGATTTAAATGGTCCAGGGTGTGCTGTGGGCACCCGGAATTTTAAAGCTTCCCCAATGATTCTAATGTACAGCTAGCATTGAGAATCACTGCTCTATATTCTCTAAACATTACCCCTTAGTTATGTTAGCAGTGTAAGCATAAGCAAAGTAAATGGACCATATTTCCTAAGATTCACATAAAAATGCCTTTAGAGAATAAACAGGCAATGCTATGCCCACAGTTTTAATAGAGAATAAATACAAACATCTAGGGAGACAATATTTTTGCTGTGGGTATTTCGTAACATAACACTGGTGATAAATTCTTCCTTAGATGAAATTCCAGGGAAAAAATGAGTTTTCTCCTCCCAGAAAATGATATATTTCACTAATTAGATGAGATAAAAGAATCTTTTCACTTCAGGTAACTGAAATACCTATACTTTTGATCCATGTAATTTTTTCCTTTTTAAAAAAATTGTCTTTGCCATGCATTGTGCTCAAATTTATAAAAATTATTTTTGAAAGTGAATGGAATTAAATAAAGAATGGCAATCCATGTTTTTCTTCATTAAATAGAACCATCTAATTTTATCCATTTTTTCCCTTGTAAAATGTTTTTATGTTTGTTACGTTTTCCCCATCATGCTCAAAGGTCATAAGGAAATCTCTGGAATATTCTGGGAAAGGGTCTCTAGTTTTATTCCTAAATTCTTATTGGTCAGCATGCCATTCTCTGGATCTTTTTTCTCTTTATCTGTCCCAACACCCATTAGAGTTTACTATAGTGATGTCAGTTTCCTTCCTAACAATATCCTACACACTAAACTTCATCTCAGAGAACACATTTTGCAAATCCCATCTGATATACACCCATGAGGTTGGTGCAAATACTAGACCCATTTTACAGATTAGTTAAATTGATAGTTAGATCAAGCTACCTGTACTGAGTAGGTGAGAGAACCAGGATTTAAACCCAAAAAGTTTGACTTCAGAGCCTGACACAAGAGCATCACTACCAAACCAAGGCTACCAAATAGGGTGTTTATAGATACTTTAAAAGCAAGCACTGGAAGAGATCTTTGGAAAGTTCTTGGGTTCCACACCTGTAGAAGGGAAAGGAAGAAAACCAGATGGAACGGAGGATAAATTGAGCTTCAGTGAGGCTCTAGCAAAGGTTTCAGCATTTGGAGACTCTAAGGAACTGAGGTGGCTCTTTAGTTGGGGGTGAGGAAGTTGGGCCCTTATACTCCCAGTCATTGGATGTGGGCTGCCCTTGGAGGGGGATCTGACCTTGGGGAAGATTCCAAGGGCCCTTTTCTGAAACATCCTGACAGCTTGGGAATAAGGTCTCCATTCCTGAATGGAGATCTTTAGGGAACCTCACAGAATTCATGCCAGGGTTGTTCTAAGGTGCCACATCCCAGTGGCTTTCCTAGAGACGCCCCCCAAAGACTACTGACCGGGCTAAACATGACGAGGCCAGGTAAACAGAAGTTATAGCAAAACAGAGCATGGGCACAGGCTGATGATGGGCCCTCGTGAAACACCTGCTACCAAAGCACAGTCCAACCAGCTAACTATTGGTAATCTCTCCTCTCCCTAAATTAAACCAAAACAGGCAAATGAACGGTAAAATTAAAAATATATACACCCTATTTTTTTCATCATCAGCTCTCAATTAGTCTTACCAATGAACTATAAACGATCCAGTGTATGCACTGGAGGTTAAGCCTCAGGATACATGTCTCAAGCTGCCCTGCTCCCACTACCTTTCATAAATAAGGAAGTAATAATATCCAATCAAATTCTCCTGGAATCTAAAATAGCAGTTTAAATAGAATATGAAATTTTACTTAAATATTTATTTTTCTTATTTTTCCAAGAGTCTTTTCAACATCTGGCTCTTGTTACTATTGGGAGTAAGAATTCCAACGAACAGCAGAACTTTGTAAAAAGACATTTCGCTTTTGGCAAAAGCAGCCTTGGGGGTCCTGGAGGACAGTATCCCAGTGGGCATGAACCTTGTTTATTGTTAAATGAAATTAGATTATAGGCTGCACATTGCTTTTGGCTCAAAAGCACGCAGATGCCCAACTCCTTACACATGAGCCCCAGTACAGGTGGGTTTCTATAGTAATGAGTAACAGCCAAGACTTAGAGGGGTAGGGTTGGGGGGGGGGGTGACTGTAGTGCAGTTGAACAGTCCACTGACCAGGGAATGTCTGACCACAAAGAGAGGTACTAGATGGGGGTGACTTCTGGAGTCACTGCTACTATTCCCGGAATTATGCTCAGGTTGATATTTTGAGAAGATAAAGTCAAATCGGATACGTATGACAAAGCAAATTATAAATACACAGATTTGTTTTTAAAATGTGTAAACAATATATAACTTGCTGCAAATAGATACCACGATCTTCTTTCAAGGACTAGCTGTCCAGCTCCTGAGAGGGCAGGCCGCAGAAGGCCTTCAGCTTTTAGCATCTTCTGGGATTGCCTCAGCCACAGAGACTGCCCTGTGCCATGTCCAAGGTCACAGTCCTTCCCGAAGCAGTCCACACCCAGTGAATGATTAATACGGGAAAATAAAGGCCTGGCCATCTTTGCCCAATTTGGCACAACTCTCAAGGGCCACTTCTAGTTCCGCCGTCACTATCGGGTTTGCCAGCGCTGGCATTGTGTCTGCATTGCTCTCAGCTTCTTCCTTTGCTGCTCCTGCTTCCTTCCCCTCCCAAAAGTGTCTGCTTCTTGGGGAAACCAACTTGTAATATGACTTAAAATGATAAGCACTCGGGGAAGAATCATTTCCTTTTGGTCATTTTCCAGCCAATGTCCCGATCTTTTTAAATAAAATTTAACTACAGTTGCTATACAATATTATATTAGTTAGTTTAGTTTCAGGTGCACAATATAGTGACTTGACATATTTATAACTTACAATGGGGTTATCTCATGAATACTAATAATCACCTGTCACCGTGCAAACATCACAATATTTGTCTATTTACCATTTTCACCACCACCACCCTCAACAACCATCCCTTTGTTCTCTATTTCTGAGTTCATTTTTGTTTTGTTCTTGCTTATTTTTTTATTTCAAATACAGTATTTGTAAAAACATACAGTATTTGTTGTTTTATGACTTACTTCACTTAGCATAACATCCTCTATGTCCATCCATGTTGTTGCAAATGGCAAGATTTCATTCTTTTTTATTGGGACATGATATTCAATTGTGTATAAAACAACATCTTCTTTATTCATTCATTTGTCGATGGACACCTAGGCTGCTTCCATACATTGCCTATTTCTAGCCTTTTTAAATTACTCAGGTAGAAGCATCTCAATTTATTATCCCACCTTTGGACAAAGACTGAATGTTCCCTGACAAGTTGAAATTAATATTCCTGTCACTTTCAGCCTTTATGGTCTATTTTTCCTCTTAAAGTTGAATTTTGCTTTCAAAATATACTTCCTCACACCTGTTGTATAGGGTTTTTCAATCTAAACATTTCCATGTTTAACTATTCTTCAGAGGTCAGATTATACAAACCTTTCAACATCCTGGATGCTCTTTCCTAAAAATACTCTAGCTGCTCCAAATCTTTCATATGATGTGTCACTCAAAAAGAAATTAATATCTCTCTGTAAGGTATGACTAGTATATAGAGAAGGACAATAACTCTCATTGTAATAATACTTTTAATATGAATGATTTAAATGGCATTTAGCAACCACATTAAAGTATCACACACATTGAGCTCATTAAATTTTAAGAGTAAAGGAAAAATTAATAAATGAGACTATATTGAAACTGAAAACATATGTTTGTCAAAAGACTCTATTAAGAAAATAAAAAAGCAAACAACAGAATGGGACAAAATGGGGCAAAACATAAACTGTATGTATATAATGGATATACATAAATTTTATATATGCGTACATGTGCATTTATGCATATATACTAGTATAGGGTTGGCAAAAGTAGGTTTATGTAGGTAAAGCACAGGAGGTTTACCTCGGTGCAGTGGCTGGTGCAATACTGTGAGCACACTCCAGCAGTTCAGATCTTTCTAGCAAACCAGGAAGATGGCAATGCCCACCTGAGCCCCTCCTAGAGCCACGTACACAGTACCCTGACCTTTACTCCCATTGGCTCCCTAATAAGACGTTTCATGATTGGCCACCTCCACTATATATACTGCTGTATTTCCTCAATAAAATTAGACCTGTGTCACAGAACCTGGTCTCCGGAGTCGTGCATGCAAGCGACCTAGCGCTTAGGGGCTCCGTCGTCCTCACCCCTGGGAGACCCCCTGTTTCAGGTTTACAGTTGGGAGTACAAAACACACATAACCTATTCTTGCATCATTATTTATTAATTAATGTATTACTTTCCATATAAACAACTATAAACCCACTTTTCCCCCCACCCTGTATATCCTACAAATTAATAAGAAAAATATAGATTCCTCATTAGAAATAGGGGCAAAGGACTTGAGCAAATATTTCACAAGAGATTATATCAAAATGGTCAATAAGCATGAAAAGTAGCTCAACTTCATTAGTCATCAGGAAAATGAAAATTAAAATCACATAGTTAACATACCATACAGATAGATAGATATAGATATAGATATATAGTTATAGATATAGATATAAATAGATATATAATCCTAATATGCAAATAGACCGAACGGTAGACCAACTGAACAACCGAACAACCGGTCACTATGACATGCGCTGACCACCAGGAGATGTGCACGGATCATGGTGGGTGTTGGCCACGGCGGGATGGTGGAGCAGGTGAGCGGGACTGCCGGACCAAGGAGGGGTGCCAATTACTGTCATCAGGATGAGCCTCTGGTGGTTATTGAAAATTCCCTAATTGCTCAGTGCCATCAGTGGCTGCGAGCCCTGATCGCCCCTGAGGGCTTCTCATCTTCCCCTGCTCCTGAGGAGCAATGAGGGCAGCAGCAGCACTCATACCTGCTGACGGCGCTGACCTCACTTGGAGCTGCCGTTTGCACCCATAGCCAGTGCCAGCCCCACTCGCACCCACTGCCGGTGCCAGCCCCACTCACACCCCACTGCCAGCGCCAGCCCCATTCTCACATGCAGCCAGTGCCAGTGCATTCTCACCTGCTTCTGGTGCCTGGCACTGATCCTGATTGCTCAGCACTATCAGCAGGTGCAAGCAGTGGCTGCTGGCCTGGATTGCCCCTTAGGGCTTCTCCACCTCCCCCTGCTTCTGAGGGGCAATTGGGGCAGCAGCCACCACTCATACTCACTGCTGGTGCTGGCTCCAATCGCTCCATGCCACCAGTGGGTGCGAGCAGGGCCAATGCCATCAGCACATAGGAGCAGTGGTGATGAGAACAGGGCTGCCAGTAGACAGGGGATCAGGGGCGTGGTGGGTGTGTCCGGGTGGGGGTGCGGAGGATGAGCCAAGACTTGCCACTGTGCCAACTGCAGCCTTGTGACCCACAGTTCCTTTCAAGGTGCATGAATTCGTGCACTGGGCCCCTACTTGTTATATAATGCTCCTATTCAATATCACCATGAAAGGAAGAGGCATGTTGGAAACATATCTACCTACTATATACTTTAGCAGAGGAGATTTATAGCCGCAAGCTAGAATCATAAAAGGAAACAGCAGGAGTAACAAAGACCAAGACAAAACACAGAAAATCCAACCCTGGAGCTTCAGCTATTACTTCCTGAACAAAGAAGGATTTATCAGCATTTGAATTGATATTGAGAGTTAGATCATTTATCCACAAGAACAGAATGGCAAAGAAAAATGTAGGATGTGAGCATTTCATTTTTCTTTTCTTTTTTTAATATACTTTTATTAATTTCAGAGAGGGAGAGAGAAGGAGATAGAAACATCAATGATTAGAGGGAATCAATGATTGCTTGCCTCCTACATGCCCCACACTGGGGATTGAGCCTGAAATCAAACCCAGGACCCTTCTGTCTGCAGGCTGACGCTCTACCCACTGAGCCAAACTGGCTAGGGCAGCGTTTCATTTTTCTTGACTTAAATGTCCTATACAATTCACTTATATTCATTTATTCAACACATACTGCCAATAAGGTGAGCCTTTGTGGAGAGGCACGCTGAATGAATAGAGATTGATCTCCTTGCTCTTTAGTACCCAGAAAACTCTGAGTACTCAAACATCATTAACACAACTTTCTTTGAAGCATTTTCATTTTTAACTCAAAATGAAAAAAAGTCATGAATATAACAACATCAGTCCTGTAAAAGACAGTATACAAAAAGAAACAAGGAAACAATAAGAGGGCAAATTTAAAAAGCAAAAACAAGATTTAGAAAAATGATCAAATATATCAATTATTAAAATAGATGTAAACTAAATTGGAACACAAGACATTTTTACTTCTTGAGATAGGCTAAAAACAAGGAACAATAAAAAAATTTTAAAAACCAAATTCATCTTTAATGTAATAAGGAAAAGGACACTATCAGAAATAAAAACTACAAAGCAGACATACCCCAAACAGTGATATTTGGATCCTGAGGCAGAACATTGGTGAAAGGGGCACAGAACCCCTGAGACACTGATCAGAAAACGGATTTCTTGCTTCATAAAGCATAATATTGAAAGGCCTGTCTAATGATTCTTTGTTAGAAATGAAATCAAAGTCTGTTGCCTGGGCATGGGAAAGGCAGACAATGTCCCTTAAGAGACCCAACCTGAAACCAAAGAATAGCAGAAGAGATGAAGTTGGAGAAATACATATGCCGTTTCTAATTGCGTAGGACCCAACCATGGGAGCCTGGGAGTCTTCTGGAGGTGAGACACAGCCAAGAAGAAGAGAAAGTCATCTCCAGATTACAGCATCAGAAGTATGACTAGATGGGCATTGCTATGACCTACACAGAAATTGTGCTTGCTCCCTAGAAAAAGATTAAAAACATAAAACAGATTTGATGAGGAAATGTTCAATAAAATAAATTCAAATAGAAATATAAGGCTGTTTGACCTCCCTGCCCAGCCTCAAAACACACTTGAAAATAGCCTCACTCTTCCAAAGGAAGGTAATAATCAGAAAAGAACCACCTATGAACTTATGGATAGAAACTGCAAAGCAAACAGAGTAAGTAAAAAAAAAAAAAAAAAAAAACATAAAGCATACAGCTTAAGAGAAACTATTTAAGAAATCAGATAGATTATAAACATGATTTTTAAAAAAAATGTAAGAGCACAAAATATAGATTCAGCTTTTCAACTAATAGGAGAAAGTAAGAAGCAAACCTCCCAAAAAGAAGAATAAAAAGAAAAGAAATAGAAAAAAACAGAAGTGCTCTCTAGTTCTATGTGACTATAACTGAAAAATATTTTTAAATTATGTGCAAATTGGCCTAAGGGCATATAGCAAACAAACAAAAATTCATTCAAGAAAACCTACTAAATCTTGGTAAGAACAGTGTCACTTGAGCCATGATCTGCTACCTCCCACCCCCAGTTAAATGTGATAGAAGCTCCACTGCAGCTCACAGTCAAGGGCTATAGCACCTCTCCACTAGAGCCAGCCCATCATCATTTTACCTGCTCCAATATCGCATTGCAGAGACCATCAGCTGCAGGGGAGTGCAGCCTTCTCCACCCAGTAGGACAGGGGCTCTATACCAAGCTAAGTACACTGGGGCCCCAATCACTCTCATTCTTGTTCACTCATAGTGTAGAGGTTCTAGACCAGGAGGATCAAGCTGAGAAAATAAGAAGCTCCTGCTTCTACTTAGTGTCCTGCTGATAAATCAGGAATATTATGCCAAGGAAAGACAATGTCTCTTGCTGTGGAGCAGAGATTTTGCCCAAGAGAGAGGCAGGCCATAAGACTCAAGAGGTTATAAACTCCATCCAAAGAATCTGACTATTTGAAACAGAATGTGGGAAAGTTCAAGCCTAAGGGCACTCTCAGAATTAGTGGAGAGATTGGTAGTGAACAATGTAGGTAAGAGCAACAAGCAAAATGGTAGGTCAGCTAGATTACCAGAGAGACCAGGGAAGGGGACAGGTAAGAAGAACCCTCCTGTGGTAAGAACAAAGCTCAAAGACTGGCCTAAAACCTAACCCTGAAAAGGGGATGAAAATTAATTGGGTGAGACGGTAGTGCAATTTATGCCCCAGGGCACTGTCAAAAGCAATATTGCAACCTCTAAGCAACTAGAGGAGCTAGCACTGGGCATGATAGCAATAGAAGCAGAGAGGTTAACAGAGATCAGTGAGAGACACAGTTGAAAACATCCCTGCGAAGACAACCTGTCATCAAAGGTGACTGTGTGCATGTCCAAGGATGGGCCCTCTGATGCGCAACACCAAAGCTTCACTTTGGGAGTAGGGGGAATAGACTTCCCTAAATAGTCCAGCCAAGTCACTAAACAAATAAATAAGCAAACAGCAAACATTGGTGAGGTGATCTCCTCTATCCAGAGCTGCTAAAATATATCATCTTAAATGTCAAGTTTTTAATAACAACAACAAAGAAACATGCAAAGAAACAAGAAAGTTTCTTTGTATGTGTCCCATCCATGGGGGTGGGGGAAAGCAGACAACAGAAACTGCATGTGAAAGGCCACAGATGTCTGACATTATAAATACTTTAAAACAGTCACTATAAACATATTTGTTAAAAAGAAATATAAATATATTACAATGATGAAAATTATATTTGGTACAAAAAAACTCAAAAAAATTATAATTAAAAAAAACTATGGGCAAACGGGAATCACAAAAAAAAGAACAAAGATTAAAAATATCAGAAGTAGAGAACCAAGATGGTGGTATACGGTACATACCTGTATGTGCTGCCTCCCACAACCACATTAGAACTACAACTAAAAGCCAAAACAGCCATCATCCAGAACCAGGGGAAAGCTGACTGAGCAGAAGTTCTACAACTAGAAGAAAAAGAAAAAGGGCATTGAGACTGGGTAGAAGGTGCGGAGGCGCCAAGAACAGAGGTACGGAGGTGCATGAAATGGCAGCGGCACCCATATGCGTGGTTTTTTTCAATCAGAAGGGAGATACAAGCTCCCCACTGCACTGAACTCATTTATGGTGAGGCTCTGGGGACCCAGACTCCTACTGGGAGAAACTGGGCCATCTGGCATCTGGTGGAAAAGTGAGGGTGGCTTTCTCCCAGAGGTGCTTGCAGGGATCATTGTTAACATGGGGGCTCAGGACTCGGGGTCGATGCTGAGATGCAGAGATGCCTGAGGACAGCTATCACTGTTTGCTCTACTCTGGTAATTCTCTGAGACCCCGCCCCACCCAATTTACAACCCCACCCAAGCTGTGCACAGTGGCACTAATGAATCGCCTATCCGCCTGCAGCCTAACCTAACAAACTACAGCTAAGTCAGAGAGCTGCAAAAGTTCCAAACCCCAAACAAAGAGGAGAAATCTGTAGATCTCACTGTAGCTCCTGCTGAGTGGACTCGCACAGCAACTGACTTTGCACCTCCTTGGAGATCCAGGAGCCAGTGTACCCAGTGGTCAGATACCAGATTTCAACTCCTCAGACCCATAAGGGACATACTCAAGAGGCAGACTCAGTGAGCACCAAAGCCCCACTGAAGCAAGTTCTGCCCCATAAGGGTGTCTCCTGCACAGCAGTTCTTCCACTATAGACACCAGGGGTGCTCGCAGTCAACTGGCCTGGAGGTCATTCCCTCCCAGTGATACCAACAGCAATAAAGTCTTAACTACAACAACACTGTGCACCCAGCCCACAAGGGGACACACCAAGAGTGTCCACCTCAGGTGATTGAGGAGGCTGAGCCACTGGGCCCAAGAGAACACCTACCACACAAATCCAAGCAACATAGGGAAGCAGCCAAAATGTGGAGACAAAGAAACAGACCACAAATGAAAGAAAATGAGGAAAGCAAACAACTGGATATAGAGTTTAAAACCACAGTTATAAGGCTACTCAAGAATCTTCTACGAACCTCCGAGGAACTTACTGAGACCTTCAAGGATCTTAATGAGAAAACAAAAAAAAAAAAAAAAAAATGGAAAAGGACCAGTCAGAAATTAAGCATACACTGACTGAAATAAAGAATATTATACAGAGAGCCAATAGCAGACTAGAGGATCCCAAGAATCAAGTCAAAGATTTGAAATACAAAGAAGCAAAAAACACCCATCCTGAAAAGCAAAAAGAAAAAGGAATCCAAAAATATGAAGAGAGTGTAAGGAGCCTCTGAGACAACTTCAAATGTACCAACATCCAAATTATAGAGGTGCCAGAAGAAGAGAGAGAGCAAGATATTGAAATCCTATTAGAAAAAATAATGACAGAAAACTTCCTCTACCTGATAAAAGAAATAGACTTATAAGTCCATGAAATAAAGAGAATCCCAAATAAGAGGAATCTAAAGAGGACCACACCAAGACACATCATAATTAAAATGCCAAGGGCAAAAGACAAAGAGAGAATCTTATAAGCAGCAAGAGAAAAACAGTTAGTTGCCTACAAGGGAATACCCATACAACTGTCAGCTGATTTCTCAACAGAAACCATGCAGGCCAGAAGGGAGTGGCAAGAAATATTCTAAGTGATGAATAAGAAGAATTTACAACCAAGATTACTTTACCCAGCAAAGCTATCATGTAGAATTGAGGGTCAGATGAAGAGCTTCACAGACAAGAAAAAGGTAAAGGAGTTCATCACCACCAAACCAGGATTATTTGAAATGCTTAAGGATATTCTTTAAGAAGAAGAAGAAAAAGTTAAAGATAAAAATTATGAATAACAAAGTGACAAAAAATACATATCTATCAACAAGTGAATCTAAAAATTAAGTTATAAAAAATCTGATGAACAGAATAAACTGGTGAATATAATAAAAGCAGGGGCATAGAAAGGAAATGGACTGACAATTCTCGGGGGAAAGGGGTGTGAGGGGTGCAGGAAGAGACTGGACAAAAATCTTACACCTATGGATGAGGACAGTAGCAGGGGGTAAGGGCATGGGATGGGGTGGGAACCAGGTGCAGGGGAGCTATGGAGGTAAAAAAAAAAAAAAAAAAGAGGAACATCTATAATAATCTGAACAGTAAAGATCTATTAATAATAATTACAAAAGTAGAAGAGAGACAAAAGGTGTATCAACCACATATAATTGAATTATCATAAGAAAATAGGAAAAAATAGGCAGAAATACAATAGAAGTAAAATAAAGTAAACCTGAATATTCTTCTTAAAAAAGACATATTATGTTCCAGGAAAAACTGATACAAGCAACACGAGTATTACCTGGTACAGTTACTGAACTTCAGTAAGAATGAAATGATTATATGGACATCATATTCTCTAAACCCAGAAAAAGAAAACTGTAGTTTAACTATAAAAGTATTAGTCATAAAACCTTTCCACTAAAATTTTTCAAAATAATTTATAAATAACTTAAGATAAAAAGGAACTCATAATTGAATTTCTAGGTATTGGCATCAGCATAGGCAATGATCAATGAAATTAAATTGAGATTCCAGAAAAAAACCTATACCACACACACACACACACACACACACACACACTTAGGGGAAAGAATATTCTCTTCAATAACTAGTCCTAGGACAACTGGATACCCAAACGAGAAATAATGAAGTCTTTATACTACAAACAAAAAATTAACTAAAAATATATTAAAGACATATATAAGAGCTAAAATTACGAAGCTCTTAAAGAAAACAAAGGATCAATCTTCAAGATTTTGGATTTGGCAATGATTTCTTATGCATGACACCAAAAGCACAAGCAAAAAAAAAAAAAAAATAAGTAAAAAAATAAGTAAATTGGACTTCATAAAAATTACAAACCTTTGTGCATAAAAAGGCATTATCAAGAAAGTAAAAAGACACAGAATGAGAGAAAATATTTTTAAAACAATAGATCCTATAAGAGTCTAGTATCCAGAGAATATAAAGAACTCTTACAACTAAATAATAATGAAAATAGTCAAAGAATCTAATTGTAAAATAAGCAAAAGACTTGAATAGACATTTCTCCAAAAAACATATATAAATGGTCAATCAGCACATGAAAAGATGTTCAACATTATTAGCAATGAGGAAAATGGAACTCAAGCCCAAAGTGAGTTCACACACATTAAAATGGCCGAATGAAAAAGATAAACTGTAACAAGTGCTGGTGAGGATGTAAGGAATTTGTTAGTGAAAATGTAAAATGGTGCACCCACTATAAAAAGAGTTTGATGGTTCCTCAACAAGTTATACACAGAATTATCATGTGACTCAGCAGTCCTACGGGAGTTCCATTTTATATTCTCAACCTCAAAGAAACATTGTGGGCAGATTAGACATATGAATCTCATCCATTGTTAGGTAATCACTAGGCCCAGTAGTTGGTAATTTTTTTCATATGGTTTTCCGCTCTTCCCTAATTTTTAAAAAAATATCTAGACCCTGAGCAATGTATTAGAACTATACAATACCTAATTTAAGAACCTTATTCTATAAGAAACCTGTCTTCTTTCTCTTAATGCTTTTCCTTACTCTATAATTATTTGAATAAAAAAAGGAATATGTGTTCTGACTTCTGACTTGAATAGTAAGAAACAAAACAAAAAAAAAAAAACACAGTTTTCTGGTTTATGCATTATCAGCATAGAAGTGCAGAGCAAAACTAACAAAGTAACACATTTTAATTAAATCAAAAAATAAGTCCATTTTCACCAATCCCACTTTCATGAGGTTTCTCCCCAAGCAGATCTTTTAACCCAACAAGCACCTAACCTGATACAAAGATAGATCTGGATTTAGGCAAGTTAAAATATTTCATCCCCAAATTGTCAAAATCTCAACCAACATGTTGGTTTGGGTCAAACATAGAATGTTCACTTTTGCTGCCTCTGGGGAAAATGACCCTGTTTGTGTTTGTGATGAAACTGTGGAAAGAGCTTGTGGCTTCCCTACTTTGACTTTGCAAAGGCTCACTGACACTCACACCACGCTCCGCAATAGCTCTCAGTTCCAACCCTTTAGTTCTGAGACTTTACAAAGCCACATGCAGAAGACAGAAAACAACAGTCCCAGTTCCCCCTCCGCTTTGCGGACTACACAAAATAAAATAGAATCATCTCAGAGCGTAGGAAAACCACATAAACTCAGACTGCCCAAATGCTCCAGCGCATCCCAGACGACCTGAAACCAGCAAGCATCATGCAACATTGAATATTTATAAGACACTGTCAGAAAAAAACAACCTGGAACTCAGGAAGAAAGCCTGTGCGCCTGGCCCCGCCAGCATGTTGCTCCACAGCCCTCTCCTGCCATTGCTGTGTGCTGAAGGCACACAACTCCCAGAACTTTTCATCGGCTCTTAAATCCACTGCTGCTCAAGCATGAAATATCTTTGGGTTCCATTTAAAAAAATAAATGTGCTAACAAGCTGTTAAACCACATTTTACAACAAAACGCATCAAACTGATGACTTAGCTTCAAAAATATGAACTAACCGGGATAATAAAGGCTTTGTAAAACTTGGATAAATGAAATGATTACCTCACAGTGAGGAAAATCTGTGGGGCACATCCATGTAATAAAAAAAAATAATAATAATAAGTTCCCGGTCCTCAGAGGAGAGTTCAAAATGCTCTGCCTTGCCTCCCAACAGTCCTGAGCCCAAAGGGTTTGGACAGGAGGAAAAACAGCACAGGTACAGAAAAAGCAGCAGGCGGGGGTGGGAGAAAGAAAGAAATTCAGTCAGTTCTTTGATTAACAAGACTTCTTGCTGGAGTTAAGTACAAACAGCTGCCTGGACTCCAACAGCCAAGCCTAAATCTAAACACTCCACTGTTTATATAACCCAAACTTAATCAAGCGACCATATAATCCACCAATTTAAAGGATCCCAAAGAGTTTCAATGTAATGTTGCTTTTCTCACCAGTCAGCCCATCAACAAGCTGGTTAAAAATGCCAGCTACTCCAGCTCTCTCTCTAGTCCTGCAGCATCTCCTGCCTCATCAGCCTTCAGGCCTGCTCAGGGCAGAATCTTTGGATGATTGGGATTATAAACCATTTCCTCTTATTGTTCTGTTAACATAGTGTACAGTAT
>PVJC01030227.1:0-21319 GCA_004026665.1 Murina feae | reverse complement strand
CATTCAGAAATATTGGTCAGTATATACTAAATTTAATTGCATTGCCTGACGTGATAATAGTAACTATTTCTTTCAATATTGGATCATTGGAAGCTTTTTCTCCTAAAATGGTTTAAATAACACAGGAATTATCTTTTCCATAGCATTTAATAGATATTCCCTATAAAACTATTTGGTACTGATGCTTTTTCAGAGGAGGGGGAGTAATTCTTTGGTAAACTTTTCTAATTTTGTGTATGTGTGTGGTTATGGTCTGTTTGGCTCTCTTTTTCGGTTTTAAAAACATTATGCCAAAAGTATATGTAATTTGCTAAGTACAGATCACTTAAGAATCAAAGAGTTCTACAAGATTTGTTAAGAAAACCACCAGGCCCTAGCTTCTCTGCTTTCCATTTTCTCTTCCTCAAGGCTTTTAGTTAATTCTTTTCTTTTTCCCCCCAAATATGTTTTTATTGATTTCAGAGAGAGGAAGGGGGAGAGAGAGAGAAACATCAATGATGAGAGAGAATCATCGATTGGCTGCCTCCTGCATGCCCCCTCCTGGGACTCGAGCCCACAACTCAGGCATGTGCTCTGGCTGGGAATCGAACCAGTCACCTCTTGGTTCATGGGTCAATATTCAACCACTGAGCCACACCGGATGTAATTCTTTTGATGTTTGTATGCAAAAACTAAATTATATACTTAGAGCTACTTAATTTTTTAGTTAGATATTATTGACTTCCCCTTGGTTACAGATAAGATTTTTTTAAATGAATTTGTTAATTTTTCCTTATAATTCTAGTTTTGGTATATGCATTTCAATGCACTCTCCCTGCCTCCATCATTTCAGTATAGTTAGAATTTTGGTTTGATTAGCAGTTCTCAAAGTACAGTCCAAGGACCCATAGGGGCCCCTCATACTTTTTTAAGGGATCTATGAGGTCAAAACTATTTTCATAATAATATAAAGACTTATTTGCTTTTTTCACTCTCATTCTTCCATGAATGTACAGTGTTTCCCAGAGGCCATGTGATAGGTAATATTGCAAAAGCCAGAATGCACAGGAAAGTAGGAGAATCCAGATGTCTTCTGTGAATGCAGACATGGAAAACAGTGCCACTCTTCTCATTATTCTGAGGGGAAATATATTTTATATAAAAGCGATTTACCATGTAATTATTATTTTAAAGGAAATTAACAAATACATATTTTACAATATTTTTAGTTTTAAATTACCCAGAGCTTTTACCTTAGTTTCTTATCATAGCCCATAGAAGAGGAGTCAGGGTTTAATAAATGCTAGTTGAAGATGTCTGCAAAAAAAAAAAAAAGTCTGCAGTGCCTGCACACGTGTATTGTAACACTGGATATTCTGGCCTCCTTTTTGGTTCGTCCTTTCACTTCTGGATGATCACCTGTTACCGAGTACAACTATGCATTTCCAAAGTCATCTGTACATTACATACCTGTTGAGGGGCTCTAATTGTCAATGGGACATTGTATGGACATTTGTCATTTGCAGCTGCCCAGAATCTTTTGAAGACCCTTCCTTTACATTTGGATAGCCTTTAAATTGTGAGCCCACTTTCCCAAGGTAGAATCATGGCTATAAGAGCTAAGGTTCCCTTGGTCATATGTAGTTGAGTGGGTTTGGATGCAGATGTGAGCAATATGGAACAATATTGAGCATTTAGAACTATACTCCAATATGGTACCATTTTATTTTGTTTTTTTAAATATATTTTTATTGATTTCAGAGAGAAAGGAAGAGAGAGAGAGAGAGAGAGAGAGAGAGAGAGAGAGAGAGAGAGAGAGAGATATCAGTGATGAGAGAGAATCATTGATCGGCTGCCTCCTGCATGCTCCACACTGGGGATCGAGCCCACAACCTGATTATGTGCCCTTGGCCAGAATCAAACCTGGGACCCTGACACTCTATCCACTGAGCCAAGCTGAACAGGGCAAGCCATTTAAATTAATTAAAATAAAATAAAATAAAAAGTTTGGTTCCTCAGTTACACTAGCCACATGTCAAGTGCTCGTAGCCATATATGACTAGCGGACAGCATAGAAATAATGCTGATGATTTCCATCATTGTAAAATGTCCTACTGGACAGTGCTGATCTCAAAGGTGCAATGTCAACTACTCTTTCTGAGCCGCTAATCCAGAGCAAGCTTCATGCAAAGCTGCAGGTGGTAGAGGTGGCAGTGGCAGTAATGAATTTTCTGGAATGGTTCCACAATGTGGCTGGGCACTCTGGGGCATTCAAATATAGCTCTCCCATCCTCCTAGAGATTTTGTGAGCTTCCCTTTCCAACATCCTGTAATCATAAATCACAGTGGAGTGGACTTTACTGTATTCATTTAAGAACTCTGACTTTACTGAAGTGCTTTCCAACACTCTTGGTATTGAAAAGATCAATTGAATAATCCAATTAGCCAGCTTTATGGCTAAGATTAGCTTTGATCTAGTGGATTGGATTTCCATTGCTAAATCAAAAGATCATAAGTTGACTGATTAAATGATATTGAGATATCGCTAAATGGATAATTGCACACTGTTAGTAAGTTAGAGAATCGGTGTTTCTCTAGATTTTAATCATCTCTAATATTACCATGTTAGTTTCACAACTTGCAGAGCCCCTTAAGGGAAAGGAAACCTTGCCCCAGCTGGGTGGCTCAGTTGGCTGGAGTGTTACCCTGTATACCAAAAGGTTGTGGGTTCGATTCCCAGTCAGGGAAAATACTAGATTGCAGGTTTGATCCCCGGTCAGGGTGTGTACGGGAGGCAGCCCATCTATGTCGCCCTCTCACATCAACTCTCTCTCTCTCTCTCTCTTTCTCTCTCTCTCTCTCTCTCTCAAAAAATAGCAGCCTCAAATGAGTCTTTTAAAAAGAGAGGAAAAACGATGCCTTAGCCTTTGCACTGCCTTGAAGATAGCCTGATAACAAGGCATAGCAGGGCCTTCCAGCCACCCCTGAAGTGTTGTGAGAAGAACTTGAGTTGATCTCCGGGGCTGTGTTAGGGCATCTAGTACAGGGCTGATGATCTGTAGGTGAAAGGGACGGGGGTTAATGGTTGTATGGATGTTTACCTATCTTCCAGTATTATTTCAGCTTTTGCCTTTGTCGGGCAATGCTTTGCTATCTCAGGAGTCTCTTCTTTAAGGTCTCTAAGCTCTGGGAATTTCCTCAAAATGGTGCTTCTGAGACCATAATATCTTTGCTCCTTATGCTTTTTCAATGATTGAAGGTTAACAGGTGGCATTCCAGTGAATGACCTTTTGTGAAAGAGTTGTAGTTTCTTCTTATACTCAAGGTGACTGACATTTCAAAAAATAAGGAGGCTATTTTTCCTCATATAATAATATTTCTGCTGCTTGTTGAAGAAGACCAGGATGTCACTATTCTTTTAAATTAGTATGCTAGGTTGAAATGCCATTTATTTGGTAAGTTAGTCTTTTATCCCCCCCCCCCACACACACACACTTAATCTGGATCTTGTTCATCTCTTGTTTTCCCCTTTCCCCATTATTTTTTTATTGTGCTATAATTTATTGATCTACATTGAGGCATAATGTACATACCATAAAATTCCTTGTTTTAAGTGTACAGTTCAAGTATTTTTAGGAAATTGAGTTGTGCAATCATCACCACAATCTAATTTTATTTCTTTAAATACATTTTTATTTCAGATACGAAGGGAGAGGGAGAGAAAGAAAGAAACATCAATGATGAGAGAGAATCATTGATTGGCTGTCTCCTGCACACCCCCTTCTGGGGGGTCAACCCCGCAACCCGGAATTGAACCTGGGACCCTTCAGTTCACAAGCCGAGGTTCTATCCACTGAGCCAAACCAGCTGGGGCACCACAATCTGATTTTAGAACATTTCTATCTTTCCCCCAAAATTCCCTTTTCCCATTTGCAGTCTTACCATGATCCTATCCCCATCCCCCAATAACTCTCTGTTTCTATAGATTTACCTTTCTTGTGCCACAGGCACAGAGCTTCCATTGGATTATTTTTATTGAATGGATTTCCATCCGGTCCTCCTGTCTGCCCATCACCTCCATTCCACTTCCCCTGGCACCTTAGCAGTCAGTTCCTGAGCCTTTGGGTGGGTGGGGATCTTAGGTATTAAGTCAGGGTGTTTATCCACTGCCAGTTTAAGAATTTAGCTTTCTGGGTATGCTAAATCAGTTAGCAGTTATTTGTTCACCTGTTCACCAGCTTCCAAAGTGCTATTGATACTTATTTCCAATTCTTTTTTTTTTCATCTGGGTTTATACCTTTAAAATAACAAAACTACCCTGGCTGGTGTGGGTCAGTGATTAGAGCATCTTGGGTTAGATTGTGTGGGAGGCAACCAATTGATGTGTCTCTTTCACATTGATCCTCCCCCGCCCCCCCGCATCTTCCCCCTCCCTTCCACTCTCTCTAAAAATGAATGGAAAAAATATCCTCAGGTGAGGATTAAATAAATAAATAAAAACAAAACCCAAAAAACTTCAGTATATTTTTAATGGAGTCTCAGGAATTAGTGTGTCAGGGGCAGGAGAGTAGTGGTAAGCACATGTGTGCAATCTGCTACCATCTATAACTAGAAGTCTTTCCCACTAATGTTGATTTACCCCTTTCACTTAAGTTACTGAAAGACTGGAATTTATTCATTGTCCTCAGGGAATGCAGAACTCACATTAACTTCTGTGGGCAGATACCTGTTACTCACATGTGGGCCTTTTCTAACATGGGCCTAGTGTTGAATGTTAAAGTGGGTCATATGAGGAGTGAAGGGAGCCTGTCAGTAGCCATAGGACCCCACGTGCGCGTGCTCCCAGAGCAGTGTCTGAATGGGCATTTGCTCCTTGTTTGACGGGTTTTTAGTCTGTGCCCAGTACAAAACATCACAAGGTTTTAAGGTCCAAGTTTGGCTGTCCATGCCTCTCTTTTCATCACACCCTCGGTGCTGTTTTGTCTTAAGCTTTTCTAAGTCTTAACACTTCCTTTGTTTTCCCATAGGATCATGGATTTTCCTGGACACTTTGAACAGATCTTCCAGCAACTGAACTACCAAAGACTTCATGGCCAGCTCTGTGATTGTGTCATCGTAGTGGGGAACAGGCATTTTAAAGCCCATCGCTCTGTACTGGCAGCCTGCAGCACGCATTTCCGAGCCCTGTTCTCAGTGGCTGAGGGAGATCAGACCATGAACATGATCCAGCTGGATAGCGAGGTAGTGACAGCGGAGGCCTTTGCCGCGCTGATTGACATGATGTATACCTCCACCCTCATGTTGGGGGAGAGCAATGTTATGGATGTCTTATTGGCAGCCTCTCACCTGCATTTGAACTCTGTTGTTAAGGCATGTAAACATTACTTAACGACAAGGACACTGCCCATGTCTCCCCCCAGTGAGCGTGTTCAGGAACAGAGCGCCCGCATGCAGCGCTTCTTTATGCTGCAGCAGCTGGGACTCAGCATAGTGAGCTCAGCCCTCAACTCCAACCAGAGTGGCGAGGAGCAGCCAGCCCCCATGAGCTCCTCCTCAATGCGCAATAACCTGGACCAGCGCACGCCCTTCCCCATGAGACGCCTTCATAAGCGTAAGCAGTCTGCAGAAGAAAGGGCCAGGCAGCGCCTCCGACCTGCCATGGACGAGTCTGCCATTTCCAATGTTACGCCAGAGAATGGGCCCTCGGGGGTTCATCCTCGAGAGGAATTCTTCTTGCCAGATTCTCTGAAAATTGTGGATAACCCTAAGGCTGATGGAATGACCGACAACCAGGAAGACGGTACCGTCATGTTCGACCAGTCTTTCGGTGCCCAAGAAGATGCCCAGGTGCCCAGCCAGTCTGACAACAGTGCTGGCAATATGGCACCACTGTCCATGGCCTCTCGTGCAACTCAGGTTGAGACTAGTTTTGAGCCGGAAGCTGCAGCTGAGAAAAGTGGTTTCCAGTGTGAGAATCCTGAGCTTGGCCTTGGTGAGAAGGAGCACATGCGAGTGGTGGTGAAATCTGAGCCCTTGAGCTCTCCTGAGCCCCAGGATGAAGTGAGCGACGTGACCTCACAAGCAGAAGGCAGCGAGTCTGTGGAAGTGGAAGGAGTTGTGGTTAGTGCTGAGAAGATAGACCTCAGCCCTGAAAGCAGTGATCGGAGTTTTTCAGATCCCCAGTCTAGCACTGACAGGGTAGGTGACATCCATATTTTAGAAGTCACAAATAACTTGGATCATAAGTCCACCTTTAGCATTTCAAATTTTCTTAACAAGAGCAGAGGAAGTAACTTTAGTGCCAATCAGAACAATGATGATAATATCCCAAACACCACTAGTGACTGCAGGCTGGAGTGTGAGGGCCCTTATTTGTTGAGTCCAGAGACTGGGCCTGTGGGCGGGCCTTCCTCGGCCACTGGCTCTCATGTGGAAAACCCATTCAGTGAGCCTGCAGACTCCCATTTTGCGAGGCCTATGCAGGAAGCCATGGGCCTGCCCTGTGTGCAGAGTTCAGGCTATCAAGGAGAACAGTTTGGAATGGATTTTTCCAGGTCTGGTTTGGGCCTCCACTCCTCCTTCTCCAGGGTAATGATGGGGTCCTCAAGAGGAAAGGCCAGTAACTTTCCATACTACCGCCGTATTGCTCCCAAAATGCCAATTGTAACTTCTGTCAGGAGCTCCCAGATCCCAGAAAACTCTGCCAGCTCCCAGCTTATGATGAATGGGGCCACGTCCTCATTTGAAAATGGGCATCCTTCCCAGCCTGGCCCTCCACAGCTGACCAGGGCCTCTGCTGATGTCCTGTCCAAATGCAAGAAGGCCTTATCAGAGCACAACGTCTTGGTTGTAGAGGGCGCTCGCAAGTATGCCTGCAAAATCTGCTGCAAGACTTTTCTGACCTTGACAGATTGTAAGAAGCACATCCGTGTTCACACAGGGGAAAAACCCTATGCCTGCCTGAAGTGCGGCAAGAGGTTCAGTCAGTCCAGCCACCTGTATAAACATTCCAAGACCACCTGCCTGCGCTGGCAGAGCAGCGGTCTTCCCAGCACTTTGCTCTAACCCTGACTTGAGATAATGCTGATGTCAGTTGTAGGAAACTAAAATCTCTTGGTTGAGAGCTAATCCCTTTGGTGTGAGGCTTCAGGCTGCCCAGTGGCTCTTGCCAATTTCAGTGGCTCAGAGGAGAACGAGTATGTGTAGCACTGATGCTGCTGCATTTCTGAGTGGAAGGCACGCTTTCAGAGAGGGACGCAGCCCTCGAGCCACGTTCTTCCTGAGGGCGACGACTAGTCAGAAAGTAGTTTCCAGTTGATGTTAAAAATGGCACATGTAAAAATTGAAAATCGAAGTGCAAAAAACATTTTTTAGCAGTTTTTGTAAAATTCTGTGAAGCATTTGAATAAAATTCCTATACCCTCTGATGGGAATATTATATACCTGAACAGTGATGCGAAACTCACTTATGTGTAACCAGTGGCGACTTTGTGCCCATTTAAAAGGCCCTTGAGGACAACACACCTGTCGGCCACAAATGCTGTAGAGCCTGCCGTGAGCTGGTCCTAGGCCTCAGAAAGTACTGTGTTTTTTATTTTTGTCTGACTTGCAGTCACAGACACTGCACTTTGATGGTGCTGACACTGGGTCCAGAGCGAGCATTCTCTGGGCTGTTGGTGTATATACTTTTGAAAACGTCACTGTTGGACAGATTTAACAATTTTTCCCGGTTTTGAAAACAAGGTTGTAAATGGCCTATGTACTTGTAGGCAGTGGTCGGTAAGGTGCTGTTCCCGTGTGTGCTGTTTTAGCAGTATTTTAACCAACCCGTATACATGTTACAGTTCCACGTGTGCAAGTCCGAAAAGAGCTAGTGTTTGTCTTTGTTCTGATGATGTGGAGTCCTGTTCTGTGGGATCTTTCACGGCGCATTTACGCTTTGCTCCATCCAGACTTCAGGGCCAGTCCAGCCTGACACATCTTGCCCAGTGACACGCCACGCCTGTCCTCTGCCTCGCTTTTTCACTCTCGCCCTATACGGCTTCGTTCCCAGGGCCTAGATTGCTTGTTTTCAGTTATAACCAAAAACCATGGGGTTCATTGTTATATACTATAGTTTTTTGAAGTATAGAATGTGAACTTTTGTTGTTGCCCCGGGTCAATACCGCGTTTGAAATCCAAGCATAGCAGTGTTCACGATGTTCCCCAGACTTTTTGTAAGAGGGTTGCAGAGCCCAGAACATAGTAGCGTCTGAGACTGTTAAAAGGAATCTTGGGGTCACTGTCCAGGGCCTCTTTGGGCCCCACTGCCTCACTCCCCAGCCAGCCTCGTGGTCTCCTGACCCTGTGCTATCAGGGCTGCGGATGGCACTGTGTCAGGCTGAGCCCTGGCTTGTGTGCTTCCAGGGAAACAGCACACGTTCCTGTGTGTCTGTAGAGCTCATGAAGTCAGTTTCATTCATGCCTGGACCTGAGTTCATTCTTTATACAGCTTTCTTAGACACCAACCATGTGCATAATTGAGAGAAATCCTTTCATTTCTGTGTGTACAAAGCTCAGTATGTGTAGCCTAAAACGAAAATCAGCGTGTGTTTTCCTCTTAATCTAGTGTGTGCAGTTACACACCTGTCTGGATACTTAGAATGCTCATAGTTGGGCTTGGCATCTCCTGTGAACTGATTCCCAGGGCAGAAAGGAGGACGCTAAGAGTTCTCTCCTTTCCAGCAGACCTGGGAGAGACCACTAGAGGAAACAGGGTCACCTGTGAAATTCAGTGTGTGTGTGGCCAATTGTTAGCAGTTGTGATCCGACTTGATGCGAGGAGGCTCCACATCCACCTTCTACACTGTGGGGACCAGTGTATTATGAGATTAACCTTGGCAGGCAACATGGACAAGAGACCCTGCCTGGGCCTGGGGAGAAGAACCAGTGACACGGGAAGACCAGTGGCAGCCGTCCTTCCCTTCCTTCTTAGGTGGTAGTGCCAGAAGGCTGCCCCCTCACCTCATCTGACTTACATGGACTTGGCCCTGGGCCTATCTCTAGTACAGTGGCTGGAGTCCTACCTTTCCTGCTAGGTGGACTCTGGAATTGCATCTACCTCTTAGTCAGTTTCTATGTGAGAAGCAAGCTTGCAGGCCAGTGTCCTCATACAAGCTGTAGTGCTTATAGGATAATTCAGAGGTTCCCTGGAAAACCAGTCCCGGGGTCCTGTGATCCTTTCTACCTGAGTTAACCTGGATTTTGATTGGTTAGCCTTAATTATAGCCTGGCACAATTATTTCTGGTGATCAAATCAAAGTTCTTTCAGGGCACCCATGTCAGTGGTGCTACGCTAATCAAAATTTGAGATTTTGGAATAAAAATTTTGTCACAATTATGTCTCTAAATATGTGTTCTTTTTCTATGCGTAAGTTAAGGTTAAAACACAGGAAGCAGTATTGCTTTTTCTGCTAATGCTGCTTTCACCAATATTTTTTTTTTTAACCAAGTCTTTTAGAAAATAATCTAATGCTCTCAATAACCATGATTGGTAATTCCCTTCAATTTAGTCCCTTCTGTCTTGCCTGCTCTGCCTGTGAGCTGTGGCCATGTGTGAGGTTTTCTCAGCCCACTCAGTTTCCTTGCTTCCTCTTACGCTTCCGCTGCTCCCTCACTTGCCTCACGGACTGAAAACGCCACTGGCCAGTTTGGCTTGGCTGTGGGGAAGGGCTGGAACCTGCCTCCCTCAGCAGGAGGGCTTTTGGGAGCGAGGTGGCTATTAGAAAAGGGGCACCCATCCACCTGGGGGGAGTGGGGATGATGACAAGATAAAGGGAGCCAAGTGTGATGGTGCTAAAACTAATTTTAAAATAAAAATTAAGAGATGTGGAGGCCCTGGCGCCAGCATAGGCCACCACCACAGTGCCACCATGGTGGTCGCCAGGGATATCCATGAGGACCACAGTACCTCCACCGAGAATGCAGATGAGCCCAACCACAACCCTCAGTTTGAGCCTATAGTTTCTCTTCCTGAGCAAGAAATTAAAACGCTGGAAGACGAATAGGAGCTTTTCAAAATGCGGGCAAAGCTCTTTTGATTCTCTTCAGAGAATGATCTCCCAGAATGGAAGGAACAAGGCACCGGTGATGTCAGGCTCCTGAAGCAGAAGGAAAAGGGACCATCCGCCTCCTCATGAGGGGGGACAAGGCCTTGAAATTATTCGCCAACCACTCTATCATGCCAATTGGAGCTGAAGCAAGCGCAGGCAGTGACCATGCATGGCTCTGGTACACCCTGCCACCTTTGCTGACAGGCGTCCCAAGCTACAGCAGCTGGCCATCCGCTTCCCCAGTGCTGAAAATGAACAGAAATTCAAGACAGTTTGAAGAATGCAGGAAAGAGACTGAGGAGAGAGAAAAGAAAGGAAGACTGGGCAAAAATGGTAATGCCGAGAAAGTGGCTGCTAAAGCTGGAAGCCCTTTTGGTGGAACAGGAGTCCGAAGACAAGACCAAGGAGAAAGCTGAGGAGAAGCAATAAGTGCTCTTTTTTTTCTGTTCCTTCCTTTTTCGTTTTTTAAAATATTTGCCCTGCCCCTTCCTTTTGTTTTTATTCTGTTGTTTTTACAAGGGACTTCATATAAAGAACTGAATTCCGATAACAACAAAAAACTCACCTACTTTGTTATTCTTCCCTTGTTCTCTTTGCCAAGTATATTTAATTTGTCCCAATGGTCTAAGTCACCCCTGGGCTCTGGCTGTCGGTTCTCAGTAAGGGACCTGTGAAGGAATCTGAGCAGAGGGCGAGGGGTAAGGCGGTTTGGACAGGTTCTAGGGGGTAAGGACTGAGGTGCAAGCTGAACTCACAGGTCACTAGATGCCCTGGTTTAGAAAAGGTAAAGCAGATGCTCTTATCATTAGCTCCTCCCAGTTACAGCCCAACACAGTCTCTCAGAGAATCATTTAATACAATTACATGCTTTTGGCGCAGATGTTCCCAACCACAAGAGTGGCAAGCACATCTCTCAGCACCAGTCTTCCCTCTGCAGCATCAGCATAGACTGGACTTCTCTATGGCTCCAAATCAAGCCTGGCACAGCCGACAGCATCCCGGGCATGTCTGCCTGGCCCTCAGTGCTTCCTGTCTGGCTACAGCTTGAGTTCACTGGGCATTGTCTCCCCTCTCAGGCCAGCCAGCAAGTTGTTGGCTGCCAACAAGGACATGATGTTTCGGGTTCCATGGGTGGCACTGCCAATGTGGGGCAGGATCACTGGAAAGGAGAGGAAGACGGGGTTAAGAGGGTGGTTCAAGAGCCTTACAGCAGGCCCTTCTTTCAGGGTCATGGCTTGCCAGTAAGAATAAAGAGCCGCCTCATATTCCTTGATTTGCCTTCCCTCCGTCACTCAGCCCTCCACTCCCGAGGCGGAGGGTCAGAGTAAGAATAACCGGAATCCAGGTTCCAGGCACAAGGATGATGAGGGGTATGTCTCCTCAACGTAAGAACGCCGGCCTAAGGGGTCTTGGAGCTGATCGAGAACCCAGCCCTTCAATTACCAGATAATGATCGATGCCAATTTAACTGCTCATCCACACCTTGCACCCTGAAAGTGATGCCACGGGGCTTCTGATCTACAGCAATGACGACAAGGTGAAACCTGGACAGCACAGCAGAGCAAGTGAGGTCCCTCGCGCCCCAGGAGCGCCTTTTTTAAGTAGTTCTCAGAGTGTGAGCACTGAGCTGAACGCCCAGGCCTGGGGGATGGGGACAGTTCTCTGCGCTGTGGGCACAATGCTCCTTTCTGGCTGGCTGGGGGTAGGGACAGTAAAGTTTCCAAGGGTACAATAATGGCAGCATTCATTGTGGGGAAGGCAGCTAAGGACCTTCTCTCTAGTTTCCATTCCAGAATATAAAAAGGGCGGGCCTGGCCAGTCACCTAAGACCCTTACTGCTCACGGTTACAGTGGAAACAGAAACCACACTGAACAGAGAGAATATGAAGTACTGGTAACAACGTATGACATTAACAGGAGGCTAGCAAGAGGACCCTTAGGCAGCAGTTCTCCAAGTTGGTCCCAGGCCGAGCATCACTGGCGAGGAGCATGCTGTACCCAGCCTGTTGGATTGGTCCCCCCAGGTGACTGAGGAACCTAACAGCTTGAGGCTCCCTTAGGCATCACAGAGACTGAGCCGGAAGCATGTGCCTCCCTAGTAGTAGGGGGATGGAGGGAAAGGGCGGGGTTGTTAACAGAAAACTGAAGGAAGGGCCCCTGTGGAGCTGCAACTCAGACCTCTGTGGCCGGGGCACTGACTGGCTGTGGCTTGTCTGAGGGGGGCACCATGTTGGGAAAACTGCAAACCAGATGCCCCAGCCACTACAGAAGGAACGGCTGCTGCGAGTGAAGACGTAGCTGCAGGCCCCTCAGCCAGGAAGGCAGGAGGGAGCCAAGGCCTGCTTTCCAGCCAGCCAGGCTGCCCGCAGCGTGCACACTGCACCAGGGCTGACCCACTGGCCCAGGTTACCGTACTGGTATTGTCATTTTACTTGTGACTTCTCATACTTAAACTGGTAACAGCAATTTATAGCGATGGGTTTTACCGGTGGCTAGCTATGGATAAAAGACACCCAGTCAAATCCACTCATCCCTGCCATTCATTCCTTTAGGGACACAGACTGGTGAGCACACTCGGGAGGACTCTCCCCTATGTTACTGGGGGCCAGTGCCACTCCTGGCATAATTTATGGTCCCTGGGCGTGTCCCTTTGGGTTCGTACAGCGCAGGCAACTCACACACAGCACCTCCAGACCCTCTAGCCACTGTGGTCCTGCGAAGATGCATTCTTACCACAGTTCTTCAGGGTCAGCAGAGGGTGGTTCGTAGGCAGTGGTTCCGGGGTCGTCACATCCAGTCCAGCAGCTGCAATCTGGCCACTGGCCAAGGCCTGGTACAGGTCGTCCTGGTTCACCACGTCTCCCCTGGAACACAGCGGTGATGTGGGTGCCCCACAGTTCCCTGCACCGAGGCTGCCTTTACGGCAGAACCACCTATGGAATGAATTTTCCTACCAACCTGGCACCTGCGCTGACTTCCAAAGCAGGAAGTCTTCCATCCTTACTTACCGTCTATGTGTGCAGTAGTAATACAGGTCTTACCATCAGAGAACCCCGATCCGCCACTTTCTACCGTTTTCCCGAAAATAAGACAGTGTCTTATATTAATTTTTGCTCCCAAAGATGTGCTAGGTCTTATTTTCAGGGGATGTCTTATTTTCCCATGAAGAAGAATATGGTACACATTTATTGTTGAACAAAAAAAAAAAGGAAATTTATTTCCTGTGTGTCCACACAATGTGCCCGACTCCTGCCCTGCGTGACTCACTCTAATTGTGAGTCAGCCAGACTCCGTCAGGGCAGAGTGAGCAGCAGGCGGCAGCTTGTCCTGGCGGTGGCGCGGGCTCTCTGATTAAAAGAGACCTCGCACTTCCTGTCTGCTCTGGCTACGCTGTGGCCAACAGTGAGCTGCACGGTGGCGCCCTCTGCTACAGCCCCGAGTCCAGAGTTACGGTAGCTTCAGGGGGCCTTATTATTGGAGAGGCCTTATGTTTGGGGGGGGCTTATGGGTAGGCCTTATGTTCAGGGAGGCCTTATTATCAGAGAGGTCTTATTTTCGGGGGATGCCTTATATTTCAGCGAGAGGCAAAACTGTGAGTAGGTCTTATTTTCGGGGGATGTCTCACTTTCAGGGAAACAGGGTAGCTGTGTGATCTTGGGCAAGTGTCTCTGGTTCCTCCTCTGTAATAAGGGGAACCTAACCCCAGGAAGCTACAGCTCACTCATGTCACTACTGCACGAACAGGGCCCCTCTCTGTGGTCTGCCATCAAGACACCTGACTAACCAAGGGCAGAGCCTGGATCCATCCATTTAACCACACCCATCCCAGTGAGCAACCTTCCTTCCTGCACTGAACCCCGAAGTGAAGAACTAATATGCAGAGACTTCGTATTGTGCCCTAAGTAACACTTGTGCAACAGTAACAGCAGCCTGCACAGTCCTGGGTCCATGTGGGTGCTCAGCAGATGGAAGCCACGAGACTCAGCCATTAGCGTGAACCTTGTGTTCACTTCACCTCTAGATCACACCTTTCTAGCTAAACATTAGCCCTGGGGGGTGACCTCATCCAACCCCTTCCCTCACCTTTGCTTGCTTCCAGACTGATTTAAGCAGGTTCAAAGGGCACCAGCTAGGAAGGGTTTGGAGAGGCAGAGAGGGAAGGTCTGCCCCTATTACATGCCTAGTGGCCTGAAGGCACCTGGGGACATTTTGAGGAACCAAGACCACTTGAGTTTTGAGTCTGTCCCCAGAAGCATGAATTTTCAAGATGTCACTGACTCACACAGACCCAGGCTCAGTGCAATGGGATGTCGGCCTCAGAAGGCTGTTATATCAAGTCCAACCCTCTGTGGTGCAGAGGGACAGGGGCTCCCAAGGATACTTGGGGCCTCGATACCATGATGTCTTCACTCCCTAAACCAACGCTACGATATGCCTGGCCCTGAGCCAGGCCCTGCTCTCGTGGACCTTCCTCTTGGCCTAGACTGTATTTCCGAGTTGGCTGCTTGCTTGGTTTATGGAGCGTGGCAAGCTACGCTGAGGTCTCAACAACTCGCGGGGGAGAAAGCCTCGCTCCCAGCAGCAGGGAGCCCCTCTCTGGGCCTGCCTGTGACCCAGCGTGGCGGTGGCCCGGGTACCTGCTGATGTTGACCAGCACGGCCGTTTTCTTCATCTTCTGGAAGAAGTCCTTGTTGCAGAGGCCCTTGGTTGCAGGCGTTAAGGAGCAGGTCACAACGATGAAATCAGCCTCGGCAGCCAGCTGGGAGGTGGGCACTGGGGAGGGCACAGCTCCATCAGAGGCGAGTGCCATTACGGCGAGCAAGACGGTAGGAGGCCAGGTTTCCCCACCCCCTCCCTGCCCCCCATGATGGAAACTCCCACAATGCTTCCTGAAGGCCTTGCCGCTACCTGCATGACTCCTAACTGCACAGTCAACAGCCACTCGTGGGACCCGGGGTCTCACACCATTCATCCAGCTCCCTGGTCTAACAGATGGGGACACTGAGGTCAGAGAGGGGCAGAGGCTTGTCCAAGGTCACCCAGTGGGATCTGGGCCACTTGGGCTTCACAACTGCAGGGTCCTCTATGCCACGGGGATGAGGAATGGCTGAGATTCAGCCTCCTCTCTGCACCCCATGCTGTGCACCCTGCCGGGCTGGATCCACCTGGACACAGGCTGGGTGGGGGCCAGTAATGCTCAGCAGTGTGAGGAGACTGAGCGACAGCTCCTTCCCTCTGCCATCGCCCCTGCTTCTCTGCCCATCCCATGTGCAGTGGTGACCAAGCACTCTGAGGACAGACCTAGAGCGCTCTCCTCGCCCTGAGAGAGCTCACTGCTGGCCTGGACAAGTCTCTGTGCTCCCTGAGTGGGCTGCATCCAGAGGCAGGTAGATCAGATGACCCCTGAGGGACTGCAGGCCCTGGACACACCTGGAGGGCCTGTGTTCTGCCTGCCAAAGCTGCCGTTACAGAAACAGGGAAACCCTCTCACTGAGCACAGAGGGCTCCTGTGCAAACCAATGCTTGACTCACCAAACTCGGCCTGAAATTCTGCTGCTTCCTGAGGCTTGGGCTGGCGTCCTGAGTATAGAAATCTCTGGACACCAAATGGCTTCAGCCGCCGAGCAATGGCCTGGCCTGAGACAAAGAGTCAGAGTCATGGTTTGTCCCCAACCTGTGCCAGGGCAGGGGCAGCACCCAGCAGCTCCAGGGACAGGGAGCCCATGGGGGTAAAGGCAGACCCTTTCATTAGCACAGTCCTCATGTTAACTGGTCCTGCCTCGGTGTCACCAGCCCCCAGCCAGCCCACACTGCCCTGAGGGGTCCGTGTGACAGCCCTTCAGATCTGGAGGTAGCACCACAGCTCCTCTGTGACTTATGCTGTCCTCACATGGTGTCCAGCCACCTGATGTCCACCTGCTAACTTTCCCTGAGAAGTGGACCTGGCACCCCTTCCATCCTTCTGGACCCTCTGCTTCTGTGAATGAAGCCTCAGACCTCAGATGGTGTTTTAGTGGCACTGCCACTGCCAGCCTGCCCCAAACTGGCAGACCTTTCACAGATGCTGTTCCTGAGACAGTTGGATGTTCAGACTCAGCATGTGCCCCAAAGCTGGGGGGTTCCTCCAAGCAACTCGAGTCTAAGAGGCAGGGCTGCCAGCAGCCAGATTAGCCACACGTTCCCTCTCTCATCTCTGTACCAAGTGGGATGCTGGAGAACCACTGGCAGCTGCCTGGCTAACCTTCAGCCTTCCTGCCAGGCTTCTCCAAATGGGGCCAATGAAGGAAAAACAGCTCTGCCCAGCTGCAGAATCACAGGGCAGCTCTGCCCCCGGGACCCGCTGGTGCCCGAGGGAAGGCTTTATGAGTCAGAACTCGGGCCTTGGGGAGCACAGGCTCCCCCACAGAAAACCCCTCCCACGGCCCCAACCCAGCCAGCATCTCTCGTCTGTTCTGCACAGAGCTGCGGTCATGAAGAGCCCTGGCCCCGGCCCCCTGCTTCTATCACCGAGCAAGTCCTCGAGGAAGTCCTGTTTCATGAAGCTGTGTCTTCTCCTCAGAGATGCCCCCACTGCATGCCAAGTGCACCAATGTCACCCAGTGATGGCAACCCTTTCCAAAGAAGGGCTGTCAGCATCCAGACCCCTGGTGCCGGAGGCTCAGACTAAACCTGTGAGCCGGGGTGGGCCGGGGGTAGGTAGGGGCCTCACCGATGCGCCCCAGCCCGATGATGCCGACGGTGCTCTCCATGAGGCCGTAGCCACACAGCCACAGGGGCTTCCACGCGGTCCAGCCACCACTGCGGGAAAGAGGCGGGGAGAGTGAGAGACCTGGCCTCGGGTGAAGACAAGGGCCACTGCAGACTCACAGACCCAGCAGCCTGGCACAGGCCTGCCCTGCAGGTCACAGGACGGAGAGTGGCATGAGCCACCCCCACAGCCACTCCGCACTGTGGGCAAGCAGCAGGGGTGACTCTTGCGAGGGCTGGAAGGCGCCTGAGAAGTTCTCATCCAATTTAGCAGCTGGAGACACTGAGACCAGAAAGGGCGACCTGCCTGAGGTCACGCAGCCACGGCAGAGTGGGGAGCAGCAGGTTGCAAACTCAGGACCTGGGACTCCAAAAACAGTCTTCTCAGCACCCCGGGAACCAAGCCAATGTAAAGCCACAGGCCCACCCCACTGCCCTGGGTGGACAGGTACGGTGCCTGTCTCGGGTCATCTCCATTGTAGACACGGCCTCCCTAGACAGAAGGGCGAGTGGGATTTTCAGCGCTGGGCCTAATCAGCCCCTGGTGCTGTCCGGCTCTGCCCCATCACATCCCTGCCTGGAGCCACACTCTGGTCCATTCTCTGAGGAACTGCATTTGCTCAGGCCGGTCTCTGCACATGGATGCCTTCTCCACTTGGGATATACAGACCCAAACCCCCGATCTGAAACCCTCAGCCAGATCTCAGAATTCTCCAGGTTTCAGCAAGGTAGCCTGGTGCATACACTATGTTTTACACGCCCACCTCAGTGGGCAGCACACTGCATCAAGCGCCCTGTGTATCTGCAGCAAAGCATGCACATTCACGCTGACTAGGAGGAATTAAAGCCACGAGCAGCCTCCTGTTAGTTCCCGTCCAGTTTTGCTACCAAAAGACTCGCGACAACCCTCAGCTTTCAGAGCTTTTGCATTTCTGCACTGTGAGTGAGGCGTGGCGGGCCTGCTCTCTGTGCACCCAAGAGGACGCCCGCCTGCTACTTCCTCCAGGAAGCCTTCCCTGATGGACACTCCTCCCCTCACCTCCTCATCTCCCTTATCCTCTTCTCTCACAATTTGCCTTCAGGCCCTGTTTATTTCAGCTCTGGCTTGTACTTTAGTATTTTGGGTTAGTCTACCCCTTCACTAGATGGAGCACATCTGGGGACAGGGATCACATCTGGGCCAGGGTGTCCCTGGGTGCTCAGGAGCCAGCTGCTGAGCAGAGCCAACTTTCCCACCAGGTGACGCAGGTGTCCACTCACTTCTTCACTTCCTCAATGGCTTCCGGCAGCCGGCGACTGGTGGTGAGCAGCAGGGAGACAGCGAGTTCCGCAGTGGCATCTGTCAGGACATCTGGGGTGTAGCCCACACGGATCCCACTACAAATCAAACATCTAGTGGTAACACCGGCCTCCAGCACCCTTGCCAGTTCCTATGGGTGGGACATTTCCACGCTGCTGCTCTGTTCCCTCTTGGTGCTGCCTGTCGGGGAGCTCAGAGCTGCAAATGGGCACGCAGGCACGGACATCATCCCGTTACTCCATTTAATTACTCCCACTGTGGGAAGGCTATGAAGATGGGAGGCCAGGGTCCAAAGTCTGGGCGAGTAACAACCTAACCTTTCTGAATGTCCTCGTCTAAACAGAGAAATAACAACACTTAACCTTTCCACGTCAAGGGGTGATTGTGGGGGTCAAAGAAGGTAACGCGTGTAAAAGGGTGCACTTGCTCAGCGAGTTACCCCGTTTCCGACTCCCTGGGCTTATCTTCACTGGCCTGTGCTCATACAGACGGATTTCATCATCAGCCACCTCGCAGTCTCACTGAGTGGTTAGGATACGAAATGAAAACCAACACGCAGCCCCTCTTCCTCCCTGTCTGGTACTCATCCTTCACCTCCTAGGCCCCTTCCAGAACCCGAGCTGCACTTACCGCTTCTTGATTTCATCCAAAGCCAAGTGGTCGACGCCCACAGACATTGTGCTGATGACTTTGAGATTGGCTCCTATTGAGCAGAAAAAGCATTGTGTTTGTCTTTCCTCATAGGACTCAAAGCCTCCTGCATGTTCCAGATGGGTCTGGAGGGGCAGGGCCTTGCTGGAGGTCAGAAAGCAAGGCTGTGGCAGGGCTGGGCGAGGGCCCGGGCCTTGGAATGCTCCCCCACACCCTGCTGCCTCCACACAGGACCTGCCTTCCTAAGGTCTCCCTCCAGGACTCACAGGCCGGAGAGAGGAGCAACACGTGTGCCCGAGGGAGCTGCACACGACCGAACTCAGAACTCAGAGGCCGCCGCACACTTGCTTGGGGAACCGGCGGCAGCAACTGACAGGCCCAGAGCCCCGGAGCCCTCCCCGCCCTGCCCAGGGCACACACCTGCGGCGTCCAGGAGCTTTCTGTCCACCTGCTCCGTGAGGAGGCAAAGCAGGCCGTGCGCCCCGGCCACGCCTCGCTCCAGCTCCTTCCTGGGGATGGGCTCATCTGAATCCCACTGCTCCACCTCGCAGCTGAGGGCAAAGGAGAGACACTCAGAAGCAGGGATATTCCTGGGCTGCCAACCCCCCGCCTCCCGGCCACATCTGCAGCCCCCTTCAGAGTAGGAAACAGTGTCTTCTGCTTGCTCTGGCCTCAGATTGCCTGCAGCTGGCTGAGGGGATTCGGGGTCACGTATAGGCGACTTCAGAACCGTCCTGAGAGGGTGGCTGAAGGGTGAGGGGCTGTCGCAGAGCAGACAGGGCTGACAAGAACCTAACCTGAAAGAAGAAAGTCATGGGGCCTCCTGGAGTGGCTCAGCATTGATCTATGAAGCAGGAGGTCACAGTTCATCTCCTGTCAGGGCACGTGCCCAGTGTGCAGGCTTGCAACCCAGTAGGGGGTGTGCAGGAGGCAGCTGATCAAGGATTCCCTCTCACTGATGTTTCTCTCTCTCTCTCTCTCTCTCTTTCTTCCTCCCTGAAGTCAAGAAAGATATCTTTAAAAAGAAGTCGTCATAGGGACAGCTCTCTGCTCAACACAAGGAAGAGCTTTTTCACCCTCAGAGGAGGCCTCAGCCTAGCGAGCTCCTGGCCCCAGGTGGCCAGTGCTGGCAAGGCCAGTGTGGGTGCGTGTGTGTGTGTGGGGGGGGGGGGGGGGGGGGGGGGGGGTTCCTGCATCAAGTGGATTGGATTCCATGTCCAGGTACGTGTCCTGTCCCGAGTCCAGGATACGGGAAACTCTTATTCGGACTTTGCCCAGAAGGACCAGACCGAAGCAATGCAGCATGGATGGTGCACTTACGGGCTCTGGCATGATTCCCAGGGTGCTGCCCAGCCCCTCGGCTCTGGCCATTTAATTCACAGCAGCCAACATGTATGGGGGAGGGGGAGGGTCTACACGTGCCAGACACAGGACGGCTGCCGGCACCTCCCAGAACACCTTGCTGCAGCACCTGAGCCCAGCCACAGGCACTTTCACCCTCCTTTCCACGAGCATGGCCTGGTGCTGCAGCACGCGAGCCACGGCCAGCACTGCTGTTGCCTCTGCCTTTCCCTCCTCCTCCATGCCGGGCACATCTCAGTGAGACTCAGCGAAGCTGCTGCTGCACTGAACAAACATGAACAAATCTCATGTCCCCCGGCTCGGGTCTCTGAGGCCGGGTTCCTCCTCCTCCTGCTTGGGGTAGGCAGTGCAGACCTGTATCATGCAGGGTTCCGACTGCAGTCAGAGCGAGCCGAGTTCAAATCCCAGCCCAGCCACATGCAGAGTTATGTGACTTTGGGCAAGGTACTTAACCTCTCCCAGTCTCAGCTTTCTCATCTGTAAAATGGGAATTACAATCTCAAAGTGTTACAAGGATTAAAAGAGTTTCTGTACACGAGGCGCTTGGCAAAGGTGGCATGAGGGCTCAAGTGAAGAAGTGTCACCGAAGGCCCTGCCAACTGTCCGAAGCACCGGATCACTGACGGCCGAGGTCCCTGACTCTGCCACGCGACCTTGGAAGGTAAAGGATTAACAGCCTGGTCCTTGCATCATGCGCGACTTTCCTGCTCCACAGGCCCATCCCTGGGAGCGGGTCCAGCCAGCCCTCTCCCCTCACGCGCTGCAGGTGCAGGTCCAGGCGCCACCCCTACGGCCTGGAGAAAGCTGGGCCCCCGGAACTTTCCCTAAACCGCCCCCCAAACTCCAAGACCGCCCCGGCCGCGCGCAGGTGGGCACGTCCGGCTCTCCGGGGCCCTAGGACGCCCGGTTCTGCCCCCCAAATAACGTGGGCCTCTGGAGGCCGCCCCCAGCCCGCCCCGGCGCAGCCCCGGCGCCCCCGAAGTAGCTCGTGGAGGCGCGAGTCACCCAGCGTGCGGGGCGCCCGGGGCAGAGGGGGAGGGTGGGGGGCCGAGAGCTGGGCGCGCGGGCGGTCTTACCCTGCGGCCCCGGCGAGCGCTGCCCGGCCCTCGGGGGGGATCCTGCGGGTGACGAACACCTTCATGAGCCGCGCCGGCCTCATCCAACCCGCTGCCGCTGGGCACTGACCGGA